>VDFB02101220.1:0-40165 GCA_007258455.2 Sequoia sempervirens | reverse complement strand
CACTCCCAACAAAAGAATGATGAAAGGGAGTCCACCACTAAAATAATTGTCACCAACAATGATACCAAATAGAATCTCACTATCTATTACCTTTGGTCGTATACTTTCGCATACTTCAGAATGTATAGATTTTTAGATTTGCATTCACCACACTTTCTTTCATCAAACATAATCAACTTTTACTTTTACCATTTCATGCCTTCATAATCTCCTAAGTCAGCCAAACAAAATGCCTTCATAATCTCCTAAGTCATCCAAACATAATTTGAATTACATCACCACAAAACATTCCCACGGTGTAAAGGAATGAAACGTGGACCATACAAAACCCCCTCGCTTAAATCAACATGCTACATATTTACCATGATATCTAAGACCAAAGAATAGGATATACACATTACAATGCAAATAATGTTCTAGGGTATGTTAACCAATTTCTAGATCGGTTTAGACCCATAAGAGTGTATCTCATTATGTTACAAAAAGGATGGGACTAGGACAAGCACAACCAAAGATAGATCATCATAGCACAACATCTAGAGCATGGCAATCTAGATCACCAAAGCATGAAAACTGAACCTTAATCAATCAACCAAGATATGTTGGCATCAATGACAACCATTAATGAAAAAAATCAACAGCATCACATTCCAGCACAAGGGTGATGAATACTATGAGAAATTCAAGCAAGCACTCTCGGATAATCTGCAAAACCCAAGGTATGAGGGATTTTACTTTGAACCTAATGTTTTACTAAGGTTTAATGGAAGGATCTATGTACCTAATTCTGGGGAGTTAAGGAACTTGGTGTGGAAAGAAGTACATAATGCACCGTATTCTGGACATCTTGGTGTAACTAAGATGTTAGCTAATGTAAAGCCATTGTATTTCTGGAAGGGAATGAAAGGGGATGTTGTAACATTTGTAGCAAGTTGCTTAGAATGTCAAAGGGTGAAGGCAGAACATCATCACCCTGTAGGTCTTTTGTATCCTCATGAAGTTCTAGAAATTAAGTGGTAAGTCATTGGCATGGATTTTGTGCATGGACTTACAATGGAAAACTCATGGAATAAGAACAATTTCATTCTATAGTGGTGGAAAAGATTGCAAAGGTGGCTCATTTTATTCAAGAGGTATTTAGATTGCATGGAATTCCTGAAAAATATTATTTCTGACAAGGATGGTCATGTGACATCTATATTTTAGAAAACCTTGTTTTCTTCACTTGAGACTCAATTGAACACAAGTTGAGCATATCATCTAGAAATGGATGGACAAACTAAAAGGGTGAACCAAGTGTTAGATGATCTACTAAGGATGTATTGCATGGATCAACAATACAAGTGGTAATATTACCTACCTTTGGTTGAGTTTGTATATAATAACTCTTATCATTCTACAATCAAGATGGCTCTATTTGAAGCATTGTATGGAAGGAAGTGTCAAACTCCTATAAGCTTGGATAAGCTAGAGGATAGGATAAGCCTTGTTTCATAAATTTTATTAGAAATGGAGCAACAAGTTGGTATTATCAAGTAGAGGCTAATAGAAGCTAATAATAGGGCAGAAGAGTTATGAAGATTCCAAAAGGGTGCCTAGAAATTTCTTAGTAGGAAAGAAGGTTTTGTTGAGATTTAAACCTCACAAGAGTTCTATAAAGTTTGGAAATTCATCCAAACTAGCTCCACACTATGTAGGTCCCTTTGAGGTTCTCAAGGAAGTTAAACTTATTGTGTATAGAATTTATTTTCCACCAGCTCTTGCCATGATGCATAATGTCTTTCATGTGTTGTACCTTAAAAAGTACATACTAGGGGATAACCATGTTATTGATTGGAATGTTTTACAAGTAGAGGACCCAATAGTGGTTACAATCGGGCCTCTCAAGTACTTGGAACGCATAAGCTTTACTTACGTAATAGAGAGGTTCTACAATGCAAGGTCAAGTGGGATCAATATGTTGAAGATTCTACCACTTGGGAAGACTATGTTGAGATGAAGCAAAAGTTTCCTCATATTTTGCAAGACTTTGAAAGCTACTAAAACAATGTTGTTATATTTTATGGTTTATAGATTTATGTTCATTTTTTATACTTAAAAATCGTCGAGGACAATGATTCACAAGGGGGGGAATATGTTACACCCCATTGTGTTTTTACGTATTTACTATTACCTTGTTTGGTTAAAATAGTTTAATATATAATTTTGTTTTGTATATGAATATTGATGTATAATGTGGTGAATTAATGTGCAATTGAATATGATGTTTCAAATATTTTGAAGATAAAATATATGATGCATATGAATGTATTGTTATTGGCTAACTATTGTTGTAATGTACTAAGTTGGTTACAGGAATAGGTTTGAACCTATGGATGAAAGGGGGAGTATCACTCAAGAGAAGAACTTGGTTTGGTAACCTTGATGAGCCTAGTTGAGCATAGCTACACTCACTTCCTAGTTGGTCTAGTTGAATTAAGATAGTTCAAGAAATGGTAAAGGTTTGAGTAAGTTTTATATTGGTATGTGGTTTAAGTTTTTGAATGTTCATGTTTGTGGATTGTGATTGAGTCTTTATAATATTGAGTGAATTTTCTTCCTCGTATGTTAATATTTTAATCAATGAAGCATATACATAGAATGTATATATGTACATTTCTATGATACCTCATACATGCACGAGTATATGTGTGCATGAGTATACGTAGATAGACATATCTACGCATGCTCATGAATGGATAACCCATATGCATGGGATTGTCAATGAGACAAATGTGACATTTATATATACACTTCATGTATACATATATTGATTGATGAATATGAGAATATATGTTTTTATGTATGAATATTAAAATAATTGTCTATATATATATATATATATATACATTAATATATATATATATTAATATATATGTATACAACCTAAATGTATATACATGTATATGAGTGTATATATAACTATTTTTATATATGTTTATATATACATATATTTAATTGGAAAGTAATGTATTTAGTAATCATGTGGATATAAGGGTATGTGCAGGATCATCATCGAAAAAAAAGGCCCTTAAGTGGCAAAAAATTCAGAAAAATCAGAGTTAGGCAACTTCACATAAAAATTTGAATAAGTTATTTATATTATTTCAAAAATATGTAAGAATAGAATTTGTAGCAAATTGAATGTAGTTTCTAAACTACTAGGTTTTTAAGAATATTTGGTGAAAATTTGAAATTCCAGGGGGAAAATAAGAAGTAGGTGTCCGTTTGACCACCCTAACCACAATAAAATGATAATATTTTTTTATATATTTTAGATATAAGTAGAGGACTCCATGTCTTGATGTGATACATATTTTTGTAATTTTTTCCAAGTAAATAATTAATTATGAATTTTTATTACAACTTTTAAAAATATAAAAAAACTTGTATGTCTAACCACCTTAACTTGATCAAAAAAAATTCATGAAATTCATTTTTTTTAATCCTATAGTATGCAAAGCATATAATGTGGCACATGTTTTGATTCAAAAAAATGTGATACCATTTGAAAGCTATAAATGTTTATCAATTAGCCTATCAATCAAGACTTTTAGTCATAATTCAAATAGAAAATGAATAATTATTATTTATTAAATTCAAAGTAAAGAATAATTTATATTGGTGGAAAGTTGAGAATCTCATTTAAAAACCCTTTTTTTTCATCAACTTTGGGGTAAAAAGGTCACAAACATACCCTACACATACCATCATATCGCCACTTTTTGGCACATCATGATCCTACACATACCCATAATTATATATATGTAGACATGTAAAATTGACCTATCACTTATCACACATCCTAAATAAAATTTTATCATCATCGACATCATTATCACCTAATATCACTGCATTTCACATCAATTGCATCAAAAACCCTAATTTCTGCTATTAGTTAAATAATATAACATTATTTAATTAATTCACTCTTTCATCATTTTTGACGAATTAAATAAATTTCATTTATTTAATAAAGTACTAATCTAATTTTATTTCCTCTTGATTAATTAAATAACGTCAATTATTTAATGATGTCACTAATTAACCCTATCCCCTAAGACAAGTTAAATTATTAAAACATAATAATTTAAATATGTCACTTTCCATCAAATTTGAATAATTAAATAAATTATTCAAACGTCATCAAAAAGGTCAAATCAAACAAATGCAACTTTGTTTGCAAAATTCAAACTTGATTTTCACATTCAACTAAAAAAGATTAATTAATTATCCTCACCCACTTTCATGATTGAGAAAATTATGAACCACTGCTTGCTCAATCTATTTCCTGACAGATTAATTTATTTCAGGCTGATAGATCAATCTATTTCCTGAGAGACCAATTTATTTCTTGATAGATCAATCTATTTCCTCAATCCCACTGAACACTCAATATGATTTCCTCAATTACACCAATTACGTAATCAATTTTCCTTGATTATTCATGTCTATTTCCAATCAACTTATTTCGATCGTCAATTAGGATATTCTACTACACGATCTCAAGAGTTCATTTTGAATCACAAATTCTATATAAAAAACATATTTCTTCTAAAAAATGATCAGAGAATCAACCTATTTTATGCAACAAAGTAATGCCAAGATCTTAATTGACATTTTGACAAATCTTCACACATATATTTGATCAACACATGCGCGTTCTTCAAGCTTTCACACGCATAATGGAGGCTTCACATTGATATGAACAACCCAACATCTTCATGAACACACCCCAACACGAGATGGGTAATGGTATAGCTTAGTGAATTCATTTGTTATTCTTTTGATTCATTTACTTTTCTTGAATTCATTATTCTAGTATCATTCATTTTGTAAGTAATGGGCATAAATCTTGATTCTTGTTGTGAGTTAGATTAGCTTCAATTCATTTCAATTATCTTATTTGACTCCACCGATTTCCCCCTTACACATTTTGGCACGCCTAGTGGGACCCCGATCCTTAGCACTAATCATTTTATAAGCTAATTTTTAAGTTGTAGGTTCTAGAAGCGCACTAGAAAAAATTTCACACAGAAGCTACAAGAATTTCATGCACTAGATTTCATGTTTTTTGTGCACTTTACCTTTTTTTGGCCGCTTCTGACTTTTTGTTGCACTTTTGTTAAAATACAAAGGCGCAATTGAGTTTTTAACCTACTTTTGCTTAAAAATAGAGGTTGCTTTTGACTTTTTTGTTCACTTTTGCTAAAAAAAATTTCCTTTTTCTCTATTAAGTTGTGTCCTAAAGATGAATGCTAATTTTTTATTTCTAACACTAATGGGTACTTGATTTCAATGTTTGATAGGTGATAATTTTGTTTATACAAGATTTGCATAAGTATGGCATGCGTGTATCCAAGAACCATTAACATGTTTATTACAGAGAAGGTGAACAGTCAAAGATTTTAAGTTTTAAAAGCTTTCATAGTTAGAAAACTTTAAATTGGTGCATAAATGGAACCCCACAAACAAACACTTTCAATTGGTGCATCTAAAAAAATATTTCAAAGCTTTCTTAAATCTTAGAAAAAAAATTCAATTGGTGCATAAAAAGAACCCCACAAACAAACATTTTCAATTAGTGCATCTAAAAGGAATCTTTCAAAGCTTTCTTAGCTTAGAAAATATTTTCAATTGGTGTATAAAAATAACCCCACAAACAAACACTTTCAATTAGTGCTCTAAAAAGGATTATTATTTTCAAAGCTTGTTAGAACAAACAATTCCTTTTTAGTGCTCTAAAAAAAAAATTGATTTTTGTTGACCAACACTTTCATTTTTTCTCACAAATGCATGATTTATTTTGTTGACCATTAAGACAAGTTTTTAGGAAAAAACACTTTGGTTAGTGCTTAAAAATGAAAAAATTAAATTCTTGTTTTGCATATTGCAATATCTTTGTTTGAAATCTAGAACATTTCACTTTGGTGAATATAAAATGAACAATTGCTATCTTGTACACACCTTTAATTTCATTTTTACTTTTTTTTTTAGTTTTATTTTTTGAGGCTTAAAATGAACATTGTAATGAAGTGTATACCGTGTATTTTATGTATTTTGTGTTTGGAAAATTAGGTTTCTATCCTCTCCCCTCACGCCTTTTCGATGACCTTGGGTGACGAAAAGCATCTTGAGTTTCACACACTTTGTTTCATTTCAAAACATACCTTTAGAGGGCCTACCTCCCAACTTGTGAGAGGGAATGACCCAAGAGGTACTTTTTTTTGTTCTGGTATATAAATATTTGTGGGTGTGAGGAAAGTTCTCACCCACCTAATGTAGATGTTCTATATCGATGAAATTCTCCCCTAGTATTTGTGTGATACATAAAAAACTACAAGAGATAGGAGGCCGCTTAATTGAGTGAATTTTCACATGTATAGACACTAGTTGTTACAAAACATGACTAAGAACCAATGTTGTAGAATCCACCCCTTTTCTGCCAAACAATTCTTTGAAGTGGTGCATTGAAAATTTGATTACAAGAAGTTACTTACCAAGTCCGACTTATGGTTGAGCATAAAATACTCTCCATTCTTTTCCTGTAAAATCATCCCTTTGAGGCATGAGATAATCCCATCTAGGAGGAAGTTTCTATCCTTAGGGTGTACTTTTTCTTCACAAAAAATTACCAAATTTATTCGGTTACTTTGAAACATCAAAATTTGTGTTTGAATTAAAAATGAACACATCAAAACAGGAATTTAACATGTTTCTAAAATTGTAACCCCTTTTGAATTAGTGCAAATCCTTTGGAAAGAGCCATATATTTTCACTCCTAAAGGATATCTTAAGACAATATCTTTGAAGGTTCCCATATATTTAAGATCACATTTCAAGTCACATTAAGGAAAAAGTAAACATTGGAAACTATAACTTTAGCATTTCTACCTCCATGAACTTCGAGCTTTCATGGAGGGAAACATGCTTAAGGTGGAGACACTTAGGTCATATAAGTTTTTATTGTTGTGTTGCATGATATCACTTGCCAAATCTCGAAATAGATCAAACAAAATCATCCAAAACTGCAAAAAATATCCAAGTTGTTTCCAAATACTAAAACTAAAAAGAAAATCTACACAAAGGCCACTTTTTCTTCTACTTTTTCTACACTTGACATAAAATTGATCACATTCAACCTAAAAATCTCTCTTTTTCTCTTTTTCACATGACAATTGCTGGTAAAAACCTACTGTACTTGATAAATTGAGTACACTCACTATGAAACTAGTCACACTTGACCTTTTTATGCCACAATTAAAAAAAAAAATTAGCTGCAATTCACTACAAATCTGTCGCTTTTGACTGGGCAATTCACCAATTTGGAAAAAACACACACATAGGC
Organism: Sequoia sempervirens; assembly: GCA_007258455.2. Taxonomy (NCBI): domain Eukaryota; kingdom Viridiplantae; phylum Streptophyta; class Pinopsida; order Cupressales; family Cupressaceae; genus Sequoia; species Sequoia sempervirens. Next base: position 32,778 of record VDFB02101220.1, on the reverse strand, counting down.
CACACTTGAAAAATCTGACTGCACTTACTTTTCAAAATTGAGCGCACTTGACCATAATCTGGTTGGAGTTGACTTTCTCAGTTGTTTTTTTCTCAAAAACTATCACTTTTTCTTTGTATTCTACTAAAAATCAAAAAAATAATCTAAAGCTGGTTACAAGATCCTTTTGAAATGAAACAATTGGAATCCCAAGATACGCCATATAGTCCTTCATCCATTTTCAACACTCCATCCTACTTTTGGAAATCAAAATCAAAATAAACAAACTTAGATTATTACCTCACCCTCACTTCTATGATATCAACATTTCCTTGAACCTCAAGGCTAGTTCAAGTAAATTTCTTGCAACATATCCTATAGAAAAAGAAGTAAAATATCAATCCAAGCCTTTTAGCATTTTGAGTTCCAAGAATAGTGTCATCCCAAAACATCGCTCAAACCTTAGGGTCTTGAGAATCACAATAACCATATCAAAACATCAACATTTTTACCTTATGACCATTTGGCATCTGATTACTCCAATTCAACAACTAAACCTCACACCAACTATTATACAACCAAACTTTGAGTTGATTGAAGGATCTTCAAACAAACAGACATAATTAGTATTTTGAGGAACTTCATATTTGAGACAAAGGAAACACCAAACTTGTGGAGAAATGCAACAAACATCCTAGATGAACAAGAGCAAAAAGATGATATTGCAGTTGGAAGGCCCATATTACCACCTCCTATGTGGTAATCAGTATCCCCTTTTCAAAAAAACATAGAAAATCCAAAAAAATAAATGCACAATTGAACTCCACACATGTGCTTGTCTTCATGATCTCTTGTAAGACCAAAGACCTTAAACGAAAGTCCATATTTTTCCTTTACAAAAAGAGACATCATAGCTTAAAGTCTATCAAAAGGTACATCTTGAAATCTTACCACAACTAGGACATCTTGCTAAGAATTTTTTATACTCACTTTTTAATCGGTAAACCATACTTGCATATTCAAAATGAGCTTGGCAAGTAAATCATTGAGCTCTTAGGGTTGTATAATTTTAGAGCCCATATTTCCACAAGTCTCACGTAGAAATAGACACTATCCTTCAAAAATAGAAAATTCCAAAAAACAAAAAAAAAATATTTTCCTTAAAATAGAGAATCCAAAAAAACACAAGCATTCTTTTCCATAATTAGGAGTCACAAAATGTTCACAAAAGCTTGGAAGTTTTTTATGAAAATTACAAGATTACAACTTAGAAAAAACATGGAAGCAATCAAAATCAACTCTAGTGCGCCACCAACAAACACCGCAAATAACAAAAGTGGCCCATGGGGCTATAGGCCAAGTGACCTTGAAACACCTCAGAAGAGACCCACATTTAATGTAACAACAAACCAATCACCTAGTGAGCAAGAAGTGATCCGTAGATAACAAGAAGTGATGGAGAGAGAAAACAAGAACCCAAGGAACATGGTTATACAGGAGGTGGATCTCGAGGAAGAAATAAATGATGAATAATTATTTCAACATTCAAACAATCCCAAGGTGCTCAAATTGATGGAAAAAATCCTAAGAAAGGATCCAAACACTTACTTCTTCAAGTTAGCACAGAGTGGTGCTAAGTTTCTTATAGAATTCAATGTAGAAAGTCTTAAAAATCCTCGTCTCATTCCCTTAGGAGATAGCTTAGTTGTGAGAGAAATACCCAAACCATTGGAGATTCCAAACATGCCACCCATATTCTTGAAAGGTAATGATCAACCAATGGAAAACCATTTGTATAGAAAACCATCCCAAACAGAACAAGTGGTGGTGGCCCAATAGTATCAATATGGTCCATATCAATATGTACCATAAGGTAACAACCCACCAACAAAACAATACATGACCCAAAACACTTCATATATTGGCCCTTCCAAAAATGTAGTAGATCAACAAGAGAAATTCTCACAACAATACCATTGACAAGGTGGGTCATATGGTCCCCTTCCCAATCAATAGTACCAACAACAAGGTGCTCCATAGGGTACCCTTTCAAATCACAAGGTGGTTCATATGGTCCCATTCCTAAACAACAATAAAAACAATAAGGTGTGCCATAGGGTACCCTTTCTAATCAACAAGGTGGGCCACATGGTCCCCTTCCTAGTCAGTAGTACCAACAACAATGTGTTCTATAGGGTACCCTTTCCATCAACAAGGTGGGCCACATGGTTCCCTTCCCAATCAATAGTACCAAGTACCATAGGGTACCCTTCCCCATTTGTCCCATAAACAAGGTATCCCACAAACACACTATCAAGGTAGCCTTCAAAATAGTTCACCCCAACAACAAGGTGTGCCACAGGGTACCCTTCCCAATTCATCCCATCAACAAGGTATCTTGGCAATGCATTATTAGGGTATCCTTCAAAATAGTTTTCCCCAACAACAAGGTGTGCTACAGGGTACCCTTACCAATTCTTCCCATCAACAAGGTAACCCACTAATGCACCACCATGATAACCTTCAATAAAGCTCATCCCAATAATAGGGTGTACCACTAACACACTACCAAGGTACCCCTCCTCAACAACAACAATAATGACCTAACCAAATCCTTATATTCAACAAGGAACTAACCCTCCTTTCACATAATAAGTAGCTAACCCTCCTTTCACGCAACAAGGAGTTAACCCTCCTTACATTCAACAAGGAGCTAACCCTCCTTACACCTAATAAGGAGTTAACCCTCCTTACATTCAACAAGGAGCTAACCCTCCTTCCATTCAACAAGGAGCTAACCCTCCTCATGTTCAACAAGGAGCTAACCCTCCTTACACACAACAAGGACCTAACCATCCTTTCACACAGTAAGGATTTAACCCTCCTTTTTCCCAACATGGTTACCAATGTCTCATTCCTTCACAATACCCAACCTATGATCAAAACATGGTAGGACAACAAGGGTACTACACACAGGACCCGCAAACAAACATACCAAAAATAGAAGTGGAAATGCAACTACAAGAATTGAATCAAAAGATATTAGATATGCAAATAAGGAAACCAAAGAAGACTTATACCCTTCAAGATATATGTCCATTTCCTTTTGATTGTTCCATTACTATGATTCCCTTTCCAAAAAACTTCAGAACACCAAAGTTTGAAAAATATAAAGGAAAGGGAGATCTAGTAGAACACGTACAAGATTTATCGGTAGCATACATGGAAGTCCAAAACAACGTCTCTTACTTCATGAGGCTCTTTCCCCATAGTCTTACTAGTCATGCCATGGAATGGTTCGCCCATCTACCACTAGGAATTAAAAGTTTTGATGAGCTAAATACCAAATTTGTAAGCCACTTCTCATTCAATATAGAGCAAGACATCACCATCATGGATTTATAAAAAATTAAATAGAGTCAAGGAGAATCCTTTACCTCCTTCCTATAGAGATGGAGACATACAGCTAGCAGATTCAAGTGTCCCATTCTCAACAAGGAACTAGTAGATTTATTCATTTCCATTATCCAAGCAGAAGAAAAATACTAACTTACCATGTTCTATCTTGCCAACTTTGAAGAGGCCATTGAGAAGGGATTGCACATAGAAAGGGCCCTCGTAGCAAGAGGATTGATCAAGCTAAACAACCCAAGAGACAATTCTTCTAATTCAAATGAGAAACCTAAAATTTGGGCCAAGAACAAAAACATTACAAATGACGGGGTAGTGGATGCTAGAGCAATATGGAATGTATAAAATCCTAATGTACCTCAAAACAAACCTCAAGTGTCACAAACAAGCTATATTCCTAATAATGCACAAAACAATCAACATACCTATCCCCAAAACAATCAAGAATTCAACCAATAAACATATCAAGGAGGGAAGCAGAGGTAGTATGATCAACCAAGAAGGAAGTTCATGGTATTAGGAGAGCCACTTGAGATGGCTATGCATAAACTAGTGCAACAAAACCTCTTCAAGGTCAACAATTGCCCAAACTATGAGGATTTGAGCTTCAAAACACCATGGTACAATGAGGACTTATGCGAGTTCCACAAAATTAAAGGACATACAACAAACAATTGCATGAGACTCAAGGACATCATACAAGACTTGATAGGAAAATGAGAAGTGGATGTTGAACATCATTTGGGAAACAAAGACCACCAAATATACACAAATCCAATTCCAAAACATGCTAAAAAGAATGACAAATGAAAGTACCAAGACTATCACAATGCTAACTACACTTATGGTGACACAGTTCTAGGTACCCTCTCTCAAGCAGATAAAACTAGGGTAAATGTAGTGAATATACGAGGTAGGGACATAGAATGTAATGTGACTACCCATTGAGGGAGAGTTACAATATAGGGAGCCCCACCTAAGCCTATGGCTAAGTCATCAAATGACTACAATATTGTGGAATAGTTGATGAAGATTCCTGCCTTGATCTCAATCATATAACTGCTACAACTATCACCTTCACATAGGGAGATACTAGAGAAAGCATTAGAAGCATCAGTCCCTAACAACCTCAATCTAGATTAGTTCCAAGCCATGGTTGGAAAAATCATGGCCAATCACCATTTATTCTTTTCCAAGAAAGACCTTCCATAGAAGTCATTCCACAACCAAGCTCTCTACATAGAGGTTGGTGTCTACAAAAACATGGTCAAACAAGTTTTGATAGATAATGGTGCAGGCGTAAACATCTATAAGGGCCCGTGATGACCTTGAAAGGAATTCGAAAGGGATAGTCAAGCTACCAGTGTAGATAGGACTAGCCATCACAAAAACCACATGTTAGGTACTTGACCTTGAGTTACCTTATAACCTCCTTCTAGGACGCCCTTTGATTCATACATTGCAAGCTATTCCTTCAACCCTTTGACAATGTCTAAATATTCCTCACGAAGGAAAGGAGGTGACATTATATGTCAATCTTGAACCCTTCCACTTTTGTGCAAAACTGGAGGAGAAGTATAATAAAATCCAACATATACCCAACAATGACATATCATTTCATTCATTCTCATATGTTGACCCTTCCACACTATCATCAACCTCAATTAAACCAACATCAAGTGAGAAACCAAAAATAGAAACCAAGGTTCAAGTACTTGATAGGGGTAATGAAAATTATCACTTCAACCAAGCATTTTGAATTGGCATGCTTCCACCAACACCCAAGGTTTTAGGAGGACCAAAGGAGATCAAATATGTTCAAACAGTACAAATGATAGCCAAACCCACAATTTTCACCAAGTGGGGAGATATGAAGGATGAGGAAATATTCAAAGAAAACTTGTCATCAATGATCTACAAATAGGACCAAAAGGAACCAAAACAACCACAACCCCTTCTAATTGATCCTAGCAGTAAAGGCTATTAGTTAGCTCAACAAATGGGATATACCAAAATAGGTGGCCTTGGGCTAAACAAAAAAGGTAGATGGGAGCCTATCATAGTGGAATAGATGAAAAAGAACATGGGACTAGGCTATGATTTAATAGACGTGGTGACTCCAAAAACTAGATGTACCTCTTTTAAGAAATGAGTGCCTTCTACTAGCATTAATACATTGGATACATACCATCGTGTAGATAATGATTTACCCATCAAGGACTTATTTGAGAGCTTAAGCATAAGCATGGTCCCTATCCAGCCTATCAAAACTATTCCTAATGACTATTATTATTCTAAATAGATTCTAACGAGTATGAATGGGATTCTCCTTCCTTTGTCACCTCAAGTGATGATGACCTAGACCCAATGGGAGAATGACACTAGAGCCATATTAACCATCTCAACAAATTATGTAAGTTTTGTAGATAATGATGATAGCCTACCTCTCTTCTACCCACAATTGATAGATTGGGACCAACAACAACATACACCTAGATTTTGGATCAATTCCAAAATGATGAAGCAATCACATAGTTTATGGAAATTTGAATTGACATACCAGTAGGATAAAGCAAGGTTTTTCATGGAACTCGAACAAGATGTGTACTTCAGTGGGGAGATTGTATCTTCTAGTCACAAAAGTGAAAAAGATAAAATAAAAATATTATCCCCTAGAGAAGGCCACATTGTGGCTCTATTTGATCCTAAAAGGAAGAAAATAAAGGATGAATCTAAAGGTGAAAACCTCTTAAAGGCACTTGAAGATGGAGGATTCAATCTCCCCATATTTTAATATCAAGAAAAGTCAATGCTCCTAGTGGAAAAAGTAGAATCTATCAATGTTGGCATGATAGAGAACCCAAAGATCACATACCATACGACATCCCTTGATTTTGAAGAGAAAGTGAACTTTATAACATTCATCAATGATAGAAAGACAAAATTTGCATGGATCTATGCAGACATGCCCAGACTTGATCTGGTACTAGTGGTACATCATTTGGCCATATTCCTTGGAGCAAAACCTATCAAGTAGAAACTAAGGAAAATGCATCCTCAAATAGCACTATTGGTAAAGGTAGAACTAAAGAAATTACTAGATGTGGGTTTCATCAGACCCATCATTTATCTAGAATGGATATGAAATCTAGTACCAGTGTAAAATCCCACTAGGGGCATAAGGATCTGCATAGACTTTTGAGACCTTAACAAAGCTTTCCCATAGTATGACTTCCCTCTTCCAAGTATTGACATGATCATAGATCTAATAGAAGGACATGATATGTTATCTTTAATGGATGGTTTCTCTATGTATAATCAGATAAAAATATCCCCTTGGTGATCAACATAAAATGGCATATACTTGTGCTTGGGGGACCTTTTGGTAGAATTTCATGCCATTTGGTTTAAAGAACATAGGAGGGACCTATCAACAAGTGATGAAAACGATCTTCCACGATATGCTACATATAATTATGGAAGACTATGTGGATGTCATTTTAGCAAAGTCCATCAATGGGGAAGATCAATTTACCAATCTTACAAAGTTATTTGATAGGCTAGAATAGTATAACTTGAGACTCAACACGAAAAAGTGTGTGTGCGAAGTAACATCCGAAAAGCTATAGGGTACATGGTGTCAATAAGGGGAATTGAAGTAGATCCTATGAAAGTAAAGGCCATATTAGAGATTCCTCCACTGAAGACATTGAAGCAACTGAGAAGTTTACAAGGGAAGCTACAATTTATCTAGAAATTTATCGCACAAATGAAAGAAAAATGTCACCCATTCACCCATCTCCTACACAAATACATCACATTCAAGTGAGATGGGAGATGTGACCAAGCATTCCAGCAAGTCAAGGAGTATCTACTCACTCCTCTAGTCTTGATGCTTCCTATTCCAAACAAAGAAATGATACTCTATGTGTCTACAACACAAGCAACGTTGGGAGCTCTCCTAGCACAGCTAGATGATAATAACAAAGAAAGAGTAGTCTACTAAATCATCTAAACACTTGTGGGCTATGATTTGAAATACTCACCCATAGAAAGAGCATGTCTCTTCATCATATTTGTGATGCAAAAGTTGAGACACTATATCTTAAACAAACAAGTAAAGTTGATTTCAAAGGTAGATCCACTTAAGTACCTACTAGCAAAAGCAACTCTAATAGGAAGAATTGCTAAATGGGTAATGATTTTGAGTGATTTTGATATAGAGTATATAGACAAGAGATCCATCAAGGGAAAAATCATAGTAGACCAGCTAGTGAAGGCACCGATGGAGGATCACAAACCTCTTACAATAGAATTCCTAGATGAAAGTATATTGCAAACAAAACAAATAGGCCATTGGACCCTATAATTTGATGAATCCCACACTCAACATGGCTCTAGAGTAGGTATCCTATTTCTTGCACCATAGGGAGATAGTATACCCAAGGAATACATAATTTCTCTCCCCTACACAAATAATATCTTAGAGTATGAAGCTCTAATCATAGGGCTTAATATGGCTATTGAATGGAGGATAAAATAATTGTAATTCTTTGGAGACTCTCAATTAGTGATCAGGCAAGCGAATGGTGAGTACCAAACAAAAGACAACAAACTGATGCCTTATAAAAGAATGGTGGATAGCTTCAAGGAATATTTTTTCACAATAACCTTTAAATAGATTCCTTGAATCAACAACAAAGCAACTGATGCCATGGAAACAATAGGTTTGTGTCTTGATATTCCATAGAACATTCCTAAGTATGAGTTACTTATAGAGAAATTACTCATACTAATGTTTGATATCCTGGAATCTGAACTATTATGTGTTGTTGTTGGCCCTAATTCACCATGGTACCAAGACACATTGGATTACATCTAGCATGGTATCATACCACTTGACCTAAAAAACACCCAAAAGAAGGCCTTTACTTGTAGGACTTCTTGATTTATGATCCTAGGAGATTCATTATATCATCGAAGCTTAGATGGTATATTACTCTGATGTATTAATGCATAAGAAGTGAAAACTGCCTTACAAGAGGTACATGAAGGCATTTTTGGGTCCCACTATAGCAGACCTAATGTTGTACAAATATTGCTAAGAATGGGGTACTTTTGGCCCTCCATGGAACAAGAGTGTATTTAATATTCTAGAAAATGTCATCAGTGCCAACAACATAGTGACCTTGTTCATGCACTAACACAGGAGTTGAGACCCATCACAACACCATGGCCTTTTCTGCAATGGGGATTAGACTTGTTAGGTAAGATTTATGCTGCTTCCTCTAATGGGCATAATTTTATTATTATTGCAACTAAATATTTCACCAAGTGGATAGAAGAAATTTCATTGACCTACATCACTAGAAAACAAATATCAAAATTCATTCTAAATTATCTGATTTGTAGGTATGGAATTCCCCAAACAATCATAACAGATAATGGAACCCCATTCAAGAATCAAGAAGTCCAATAACTTTGTTCCAAATTCTCTATCCAACATAGATTCTCCACACCCTACACCCCCAGGGAAATGGATAGGATGAAGCATCTAACAAAACCATCTTGAAGATACTAAAGAAGATTATTAATGAAGCCAGTTGTGATTAGCATTTGCAACTAAACCCAACTCTATGGGTTTATTGAACCAACATCTAAACACCTATGGGTTCCACAACCTTTCTCCTTGGTCTACAGATCGAAAGGTGTCTTACCTATTGAAGTTGAAATCCCTTCATTGTGAATCTCACTAAAAGGTATGATCGACAACAAAGAGTATTAAGTATCCAATTTAAATGAGTTGGAACTCCTAGATGAAAGGCATTTGAGTGCATTAAACCATCTTTAGGTTTATCATAATCAACTCAAATGAAGCTATGATCAAAAGATTAAAGACAAAAAAAATTAGGTTGGTGACTTGGTACTCAAAGAGAATCAGAAGGTACAATTGAATCAAGATGGAAAAGGTAAGTTTGAACCCAATTGGTTAGGCCCATTCATCATCACAGCAAGCTACAACTTTGAATCTTATTAGTTGGCTACTTCTGAAGGAGAACCCATAGCCAAATTGCTAAATAGCAACCACCTCAAGAATTTATATACTTGAAGCATGCTAAAATACCCTAGGAAAAAGGGTAAAAATCCAAAAAATCAAAAAGATGGGTATGTGCAGGATCATGATGGGCCAAAAAGTGGCGATATATAAGTGATATGATGGCCCATGTGGCTGGTGACTTTTACCCGAATTGATGAAAATGAAAATGGTTTTTAAAGGAGATTCTCAGCTTTCCACCAATATAAATTATGCTTTACTTTGAATTTAATAAATAATTATTATTCATTTTCTATTTGAATTACAACTAAAGTCCTATTGATAGGCTGATTGAAAAACATCTATAGCTTTCAAATGGTATCACATTTTTTGAATCCAAAACATGCATCACATTCTAAACTTCACATACTCTAGGATTTAAAAAAAAATATTGAATTTCATGAAGTTTTGACCAAGTTAAGGTGGTCAGACATACAAGTTTTATATTTTTTTGAAAGTTGTAATAAAAAATTCATAATTAATTATTTACTTGGAAAAAATTACAAAAAATATGTATCACATCTGGACATGAGTCCTCTACAAATATCTAAAATCTTATAAAAAAAATTATCATTTTATTGTGGTTAAGTATCAGGATAGACACCTACTTCTTATTTTTCCTAAAATTTAAGTACTACTGCATTGAAATTTTTAAATTTTCACCAAAAGATATTTAAACAAAAAAACCTAGTAGTTTAGAAACTACATTCAATTTGCTACAGATTCTATTCTTACATATTTTTGAAATAATATAGATAACTAATTCAAATTTTTACGTCAAGTTTTCCAACTCTGATTTTTCTGAATTTTTTGCCACTTAAGGGCCTATTTTTTCCATGATGATCTTGCACATACCCAAATAAAAAAATAAAAATAAAACAAAAGGAAAGAAAAATAGTTAAGAGAAATAAAACATTCTTTTAAGTGAAAACAACTTTGTGGTGCTCCTAAAATAGGTACCATAGTGAAAACCTGGCAAACAAGTGCTATGTTTGAATAAGACTTGCATCATTATATATTGGTAATATCTAAAGCATCCATCCATTCATTCCATAATAAAACACATGTCAAACCATGGCTTGATGATTGATTTAGTATTGAACCTTACTGCACCATCAACATCCATCCCCTCTAGTGAAAGTAGTCTTGTCTTGAACTGGGGAAACTTCTCAAAACTGGTAGTGGATTAGATCCTTGAGTGTCCCATCATGGTCAAAACTATCAAAAATTGAAAAAATCTAAAAAAAGCAAAATCAAAACAACTTTGGATTATTCCTTCACTCAAAATTCTAATATATCAACATTTTCTTGAACCTCATGGCTAGTTCAAGTAGATTTCTCGCAACATATCCTCTAGAAACAAAAGTGGAATATCAATCCAAGTTATCAATGTTGTTCGCATTCCAAAAACATGTTATGCTTTGAGTCAAAATAGTCAAACTACATGGTCTCTACATGTACAAAGTAGGCAAGGCTTATTAGATCCTGAGGCCGTAGGTCAATCCCCTTAGGTATTTATCATGCCTTCTTTCAACTTAGTCAAAAATTCAAAATCCAAAAAACATTCACAAAATAGAAAATATCAAAAAAATATTCTCATCAAACCAAGCAAACTACGAGCCTCTATGTGTACAATGTAGGCAAGGCTTATCTTTGATGAGACCTCAAGGCCCTAGGTTAGTCTCTTGAAAACAAAAAAACATCATAAAACTCAGAAGAAACAAAATGATCCTAACACCATCATCACAATTCGTGATAAACTTTTCATCCATAATAAATAAATCATCATCTTCACCCTTTTGACAAAACAATCAAACAAATAGAGAAAAAATCAAAAGCTAGAACTTTCAAGCAAAATAATCACAAATATTTTATAACAAAATAGACAAAAATGATGACAAAGTATTAACTACCTATCTTTTTGACAATTCACCAACAAAATTATAAGATATGTCTTAACGGATCTATTCCTATAATAGAAATGATCAACACTGGATAATAGCCCCAACCTCAAAATAGATATGGCAAGTCATACTACAACTTTGTTTTATCTTTTTATAGTCTTATTTTTATGATTTATTTTATTTGAATCATTCCTAGGATCTCTCGAGGATATCCATAAGGATTTAGAGAAGAAGGAATGGGGGCAATTGAGTGTCATTTCAGTTTTTTGTTTGCAAGATATTTTTGTAATAATACCATGGTGAACACTTGCTTTATTGAGTGTATGGGATTTTTGTTGAAACAATCAATGTAGGAATTGCATGTTAGGTATTTTATACCTCTCTATGTAACTAGTTTGAAAAGTTTTAAACACAACCCAACCATATACTTTTAAAAAAATTATGTATGTCTAGTATGAGAAAGAATATTCTTTGTATGTTGATTCAAAGTCTACGCAAAGGATACAAAGTCACCTTAGTTATCAATACCCTGGTGCATCGTATATGTTTGCTACATCAAAAAGGATTGTTAAAAATGTGAAGTCTCCAAGCGAAGCAAAAGAAAAATCATCAATAACTAACAACGTCAAATTTCTATCCATCATCAAATATTTCTTCTAACTAACATCCATTATGCATCACAATATCATTAGTACCATATCAATCCTACATCCACAATGCCATCAATGCATATCATGATGATAATAAAACAATAATTTACATCATGTATCAGGTATAGGGGATACATCCATCATATACATAATAAAATATCATATGAAGTAAAATATGATCAATCCATCCAGCCACATTATTTGCATACATCAAAAAAGTACAAAAATATGTATAAGCTACATCATCATACATCGTCATCCATAATCATAATAATAAAACATAATGAAGCTAAATCAAAGCATGTGAATCACATATATATCATCATAAAAAATGAGAATGTCATGGTACATCATCAATGAAACATGTGTGATAGGATAATACAAAAATACACATATATACAAGGCCTCAGTTGGGCCGATGAATATATATACAAAAGCATGTCTACAATATAAGTTTCTAAATAGTAAACATCATAAAGATCAAGTACAAATAAATAGTTGATCGACCAGAGGAGGAGGACTCTAAGAATTAGATGGTGGATCAAACTATCTAACGGAATGTCCACCAAATGCAACCTCTATAGCAGTATTGGTCTCTCCAAACTGCGGTCGTCATTGTGCTCTAGGAGTGAAGGCATCATACAAGGTCTAATAATATGTCACATTTTGTAGTAACAAATCGCACTCAACACGTATAATATCATGCTCTATCCTAAGGCTATCCCTCTTAGTGGTAATAGCCTACAACTCTTTCTTAGAAACAAGATGGCGCCCAATCTCTATGTCTCACTCTGCCTTGAAACCATCTCTCTCCTACCGAGCGATGTACCTCTCTATTGTTAGTGTAGCAATCTGAGCCTCTGTGGCCTATCACCGCTCTACCTCTACATCCCTCATAGCTTTCATCTACACTAACTGTACACCTCCACCTCCAAGTGGTGGAGGACCTAGAACATGTCCTTGATCTTGTTGCATCATATCACCCTGTCTGTCCTATCGACCATCTTGACAGGCCCTAGCAAGCTGCTTAACAATGATCTCAACATGTTATATCTCCCCACATTGACTTGTAATGCCTGCTCTACCCACTATAGGAACACTAAAAATATTTGTAAATCTCAATGGGATGTGTCATGCCCACCACTAATCAAAATCGAGGGTAGTACCGGGATTTGCTAAACCCACTAAACAACCCCACTAAAATGGGGCAAGAGCTCTGATATCAACAAAAAAAGCATCATGGTTAGCCTATAGACCCCATACATGGACTTCTCTGGTAGTCCAGCCAAAATAAGCCTCATAGGCATCTGGAAACCAGTCTTATCTCTCTCCAAACTACCTACAAACCCTATCAGGTAGATATATCTCTAGTAGAGAATGAACGTGGATGATGTGCAATCTAGGTTGTCTACAATAAACCAACTACTCCTGATCATTAGGCCATGCCTTACAATCCATATACGGTCTCAATACAAAACTAGGAATATCATCAAAAACATAGTTCTAGTAGGGAAGCTATCCATGCAATGTATAATGTAGAAAATCTCCATAGTTCAATAAGAATATGGATCCCCAATAGTATGATCCAATATACCATTAGTTTAAGTAACTAGGATGTACTCCCAAGCTCATACATGAAAAAGATAAACACCAGCAAAAATAGATTTCCCACCATGATACGTAATCTCATGCATATCTCTGTACAAGTGAGCAAGAACACATGGACCCCATGCATATCTAGTCTCGTGTTCAAACATTTGTTTGATACACACACCCCAACCAATGGGAAAATGTTAGCCTCTCCTATTAGGAACAACAAGCCCCATGACGAAACCACAAAGAATAAGTGAAACAAGATCAACACTGCCCACAAAATCAGACAAGTCTATCTTTTCCTAGCGAGCCTCAAGATGTCTCACACCAAGTATGCAGTGCATAGTGTGGGTACCCCATCAAACAAAATATATAACAAGCTCTCCATGAATGAGTATATAGAGGATCCTTCACACATCCTCAAGGGTGATGGTGGCCTCCATAGTAGGTAAGTGAAAGGATGAGGTGTTTGAGTGCCACCTCTCCACAAGAGTGGTAATCATTGCTCTATGACATCTGATGGTAGAGATGTAGCAAATGTTTCGTAACCTGACAACATCTAAAATATATTGCTCTAACTCATGAAAATTAGTGATCAAATTGAACATATCATGTGGTCATCACTCTGTCAAATGGAGTGGATTAAGAATTGTCTACAACCATTCAACCCATGATGCTAATGATTTTGTATGAAAACACAAAAGGAGCCTATGATGGCAAACAAATTGACTTAGGATTCCAAAACAGTCAAAAGAAAGAAAAGAAAAATTCAAAAGCGATAATTTTTTTTGCAAAATCAAGCAAAATAGGAAAAGTGATGAATTTTTTTAGAGAAAAGCAATAGAAAAAATTTCAAAAGTGAAAAAGTAGGTCAAAATTGAAACTTTTCAATAAGTGCGTAAAAAACAAACAGAAAATCAAGAGCAAAAACAAAAAAGAAATAAATGACATCAAATGCACACATTTTAGGTGAAGGTGAAAAAAAGATGCACACATTTACATCAACTGTGAAAAAATTTAGTAGATGCAAGTGATAATATCAAATATGGCCCATTTTGAAAGAGAAAAAGTGAGAAAAACAATATAAAAGCGAAAAATTCCTAAACAGGTCTAGCTCAATCGAATACTTGGACTTTAGGCATTAATTATGCAAACAGGAAAAGATGAAAATGAGAAACAAAAGGGTACATACTAGGGCATCGATGCCTACAGGCCATTTGAACTCACGAACTAAATCCATGCAATGTGGGACTCCCCAAATCCTCGCAATAGCTCCTCAATAATCGACAAATCATGAAATCTAGAGGCAAGAATTTCCTATAGGCTCAAAGTGCAAATGAGGTAATTAGAACCCTAATTACCTATTTTAACCCTCAAAACTCTAATTTTTTACTTAGGAAACCTTCCTAGGTTAAGTTTAGGACATCCCAGGAACATCTAAACTATCAGCAAGACACCTATAGGCTTAATTTTTCACCCTCTACACATCGAAATTGAAATAGAACAGTGTCGTGACCCCAACCTCAAAATTGAAATTTTCAGCTAACCTCTCAAGGGGGTAGCCTGGAGTCCTACCATCATTCTACTGATCACCAGGGCATGGTGGGGCATATAATTTTTTCCAAAATCTTGATCTTAACACCAAAATCTTTGAAACAAAGCAACCAATACTTTGTCTCAAAGAGGGGGAAAATGTATACATGTAAAATTGACCTAACACTTATCACATATCCTAGATAACATTTTATCATCATCAGAATCATTATCACTTAATATCACTGCATTTCACATCAATTGCATCAAAAATCCTAATTTCCACTATTAGTTAAATAATATAGCATTATTTAATTAATTCACTTTTTCATCATTTTCAATGAATTAAATAAATTTCATTTATTTAATAAAGTCCTAATCCAACTTTATTTCCACTTGATTAATTAAATAACGTCAATTATTTAATTGTGTTGCTAATTAACCCTATTCCCCTAATTCATTTTAAATTATTAAATCATAATAATTTAATAATGTCACTTTCCCTCAAATTTGAATAATTAAATAAATTATTCAAACATCATCAAAAAGGTCAAATCAAACAAATGCAACTTTGTTTGCAAAAGTAAAACTTGATTTCCACGTTCAACTCAAAAAGATTAATTTATTAAATCAGTTAATTAATAATCCTCACCCACTTTCATGATTGAGCAAATTACGAACCACCAATTGCTCAATCTATTTCTTCAATCACACTGAACACTCAACATGATTTCTTCAATTACACTGATTACATAATCAATTTGCACTAATTATTCTTATCTATTTCCTCTCAAAATCTTTCGACCATTGATCAAGATATTCTACTACACGATCTCGAGCATTCATTTTGAATCACAAATTCTATATAACAAACATCTTTCTTTAAAAAAAAATTGAAAATCAACCTATTTTACACAATGAAATAATGTCAAGATCTTAATCGATATTTTGACAAAGATTCACACATATCTCTGATCAACACATGCACATTCTTCAAGATTTTGCACACACAATGGAGGTTTCATATTGATATGAACAACCCAACATCTTCGTGAACACACTCTGACACGAGATGGGTAACGATATAGCTTAGTGAATTCATTTTTTTTTAATTTTTTTTTTACTTTTCTTGAATTCATTATTCTAGTATCATTCATTTCATGAGTAATGGGCATAAATCTTGATTCTTGTTTTGAGTTAGATTAGCTTCAATTCATTTCAATTATCATATTTGACTCCATCGATTTTCCCCTTACACAATATATATATATATATATATAATATTAATAATATATATTATTAATATATTATATCCATAATATATTTATATTATGGATATAATATATTAATAATATATATTATTAATATTATATATATATATTGTTTGATATATGTTAAAAGTGCTTTGAATAAGCATAGCACCTAGCACTGCCATATATATAGTGGCCAAAGATTAAAACTTGCACATAAAGCACATAAGGAGAATAAGTCAATAGACTTATGCACAATGTATAAGTGAAGTAAATATTGCTCAACATTGCGAGTGAAAATAAATGTAGTTTCTAACATTTGCATCCTTGATAGAGTATGGAGACATCATATCAAAGAATGTACTAGATGGACTACCACCAATCTGGATTATCAATCATCACATAGACCTTATACCGGGAAAAAGTTTCCAAACAAGGTAGCACATAGAATGACACCAAAAGAGAATGCAAAATTGAACTAAGAGATACAAGAGTTGTTGAAGAAAGGATTGATCAAAGAGAGCTTAAGCCCATGTGTGGTACCTGATGTACTTGCACCAAAGAAATATAGAGAGTGGAGAATGTGTATAGATTATAGAGCAATCAATAGGATCACTATCAAGTATAGCTTTACATTTCCAAGGATGGATGACATTATGGAATATTTAAGTCGAGAAAATTATTTCACAAAGATTGATCTAAAGAGTAGATATCATCATATTATAATCAGAGAATGAGATGAATGGAAGGTTGCATTTAAGACTAATGAAGGATTGTATGAGTGGTTAGTAATTCCTTTTGGATTGAACAATGTACCTAACACTTTCATGAGGTTGATGAATTAAGTATTGAAATGATTCTTGGGTAAGTTTTTCATTGTTTACCTGGATGATATTCTAATTTTTAGTAAGACTAGAGAAGAACATTTGTGGCACATCAAATAAGTATTATAAATATTGAGAGAAGAAAACTTGTTGATTAATATCAATAAGTGTAGCTTTATGAAGACAAATTTGGTGTACTTGGGTTTTGTCATTTCTACTAAAGGATTAAGGATGGACCCTGAGAAGGTTAGAGAAATTATTGATTGGCCTACATGGGTAAACATTGGAGAGGTAAGATCATTCCATGGATTGACTAGTTTCTACCAAAATTTATTAGAAGCTTTAGTAGCATTTGTACACCTATGATAGAGACAATGAGAGAAGATAGGAAAGGTTTTAAGTGAACATTTGGCGCACAAAGAAGCCTTAAATTATTGAAAGAAAAAGTGACAAAACATCTAGTATTAGAATTACCTAATTTTTATAAAGTATTTCAAATTGATTATGAAGCAAGTGGAAATGCAATAGGAGTAGTGTTGATTCGGGAAGGAAGACCCATAGCTTATTTTATTGAGAATTTGAATGGTACTAGAAGAAGATATTCAATTTATGATCAATAATTATATGCCATAATTCAAGTCTTGAAAAAGTGAAGACACTATTTATTGGCTAAGGAATTTGTTTTGTATATTGATCATCAAGCCTTGCAGTATTTGAACAGTCAGGGAAAGTTGAACCAAAGACATATGAGATGGGTTGAGATCTTACAAATTTCTACCTTTGTGTTGAAGAATAGTAGTGGAAAGTCAAACAAATTTGCAAACACATTAAGCAGGAGAAGGAATTTGTTGACAAAGATGAGAGTAGAAGTACTAGATTTGGAAGAACTAAAACATATGTATGAGGATGATCCAGATTTTTCAAAAGCTTGGAGAGCATATAAGGAACCAAAGGTGACAAACAAGAGCCAATGTTTGGTTTATTTTATTCAAGAAGACATGTTCAAAGGAAATTATTTACACACTCTAAAGAGTTCAATGAGGGAGAATGTAACGCCCATCGTGCAAACCCCAAGGGACAACAACTATGCACACATCTTATTTTATTTTTAAGTAAAAAGAACACATATAAAGAACCATTAACATTATTACATTACACAAAAATATCTTAAACATCAAGTCCTTTGGAGAATGCGAGGTCACATCGCACAAAACTAACCCAATACGAAAGATTCATATAAAACTAAATAACTTAACTAAGTTTACATCCATCATAATCATTAAAATAACCATTTGTAAGAGATGACATCCATACATTCATAAGCATATATATAAATACATCACATGATACCAAACCATCATAAATCTCATAAATCATGAATGACTACAAGAGTGCATTTACATTACATCATCTTTTAATACATTATATGTTCACATACATGAGTTACATCAAAATCTCCCATACATGTGGGATAGATAAAACATACATGATGAGCATCAGGTACAGCTCCATCTGGAAGATACTGTGTAGAACAAACGTTGATGGGGAACCCAATGGGTGTGGAGCACGTTCCACTCAACCATGTGGGTTTTAGAAAAAAACCCACCCTCGTGCTCAAAGGTGACAAGGAAGTGACCACAACCAAGTATGTCAACAAGCCTAACACCAATAAAAATAACATAGCAACAGTAACTCTAATAGAAACAACAAGAGATTACTCAGATCATAAACGACAACAACCAAGATCCAATCATAATAAAAACAAGACCATAAAACACATCACAAATCAATCAAAGGAAACAACCATTAACCACTTCCAGAGGCAAGTAAGAAAGAAAAGCACAAGGGCAACTAGTGGAGAGTGTCATCGCATAGTCCAATATGGGTTATCCTGGCCCTTCCTCCTACATGAGAAGTCAACCCCCATCTATGGTTATCCTGGCCCTTCCTCCTACTTGAGGTGCTGACCCCATAGGGTGACTCATGTGGAGCCGTTAATCTCTCATGGGGATGAGGTAACGACCTTGCCAACCATGGCCTTCTCAGTCTACCATTAGTCTGTGAAAGCCCTAATGGATAAATGAAGTATCCAAGATTATCTTATTATGTTATTACTACCCATCCCCCTAAATTCTTTTATTAGGTTTACACTTGTTAATCTAACTCTTACATGGGTTATCCTGGCCCTTCCTCCTTTTGAGGCACCAGCCCCCATGAAGAGCCACTCTCCCTAGAGACCCCAAAAAATATACAAAACCAAGGGTAGTATCACATAAAATGAACATTAAAATCTCAATAGAAAAACATGTGAGGCATTACCCATCTCGCTAAAAGCACATAATTAGAGTCTCAACCATTCCCGTACAACCCTTTCAAAATAGTGATACTTAATAACTTGTCACATCAAAAGTACATAAAGAGAGATACATCAATTAATAAATAAGCTCAAGCCTCTAGAAACCTAAGGTTCATGATATCCCTAAGTGGGTTCCTAAAGAAAACTGGGTTCCCACATCGAAAAAACCAAAATCAAAATCACGAAGCCAAAGCTAATTTATAAGATTCCAAATACAAAACAACACCATAATTTTCACCCATTGTTATAATGAAATCAGACTCCCAGATCCAACAATTCATTCAATTTCATTCACAATTAAATAAAAAGATTTAATTCCCATTTTCAATGAAATAATTTTGAAATAAAACATATTATTAAATTTGGTATATGATTTTTCCAATTCAGAGAATAATTTCCAATAATAATATCCTCATAAAAGAAAACTATATAACTATATATCTTTATATCCTAGTGTTATATATATATACACAAATAAAACATATATTCAGACTTTGGTTACAAATATACATATCTCTATTTTTATTCTGATATAAATTCTTGCAAGATTCTATTCTGACAGAATATAAAATATAACATATATATATTCCATTATATATATATATATAATAAAATTTAAAAATAATTAAAATGTACAAATATTTGTACTCCGAGCGCATGCAGTCCAAAGGACTACTGCACACAGCAATCTGATGGACTGTTGTGGAAGTCCTTCTGACTGTGGATGTAACCCAACTCGTGCGGCTGGGCAGGGGTACGACCAAGGCCGAGCCCCACCCAACAAATGGAATTAAATCTCGTCATCGTCAATGTACTACGGCCCCATACAAGAATGAAATTTTCAAATAAATTTTCTTGAAGCTTTTGTTAATTTTCCCATGAATGAAAACATCTCATTTTTCCTATTAAACAAAAAAAGATATCTTTTTTTTTTTTGAAAACTTAAAAAAAAATAGGATGAATAGAAATCTTCTATTTTTTTAACTAGCTTTTCAGCCAAAAATCTCAACATTCATTGGTCCTTTTCTTCTTTTCTTTCTTTTCTTGATTTTTTTTCTATTCGAGCTGCACTTTTTGTTTAAATTTCAATTTTACTAATTTATACTTACAATTCACACAATTTAACTTATTTAATTATATTATTCCATTAATTATCCTCAACATGCTATTTTCATTAAATTATCTAAATACCAATTTAAATAGTTTAATTTACACCTTTCAATTTATTTATCTTTAATAAATTACATGGCTTTTAATTTAATACTTTTATATTATAATAAAAACTATTCCAATAACTATTATTAGCATTTATTTTAATTATTTAATTATTTAGATTACATCATACTACACACCAACGTAAAATAAATAACATAAATACATTCACACAAAACAACTATCATAAAATGCAAAAATGACTAAGGTCAAAGATGCACAGTACCACTAGACATACAATGGGTTGATAAACTTGGGACGAGGTGATTTCCTTATCATCTCTATATCAACTTCATGCCCATTGGGTTAATTTGACGCTCTCCCTATCCTGCCGAAGTAGGTGGAATCGAGACTTGTTCCTACAATTCCTACATACAAACAAGGTTGTGTACAACATGTATATATATATATAATCAAATACATCACATCGTGAGAAGGAATTGCAGCGTAGCAGGGCACTCACAAATGAGTGGTCCTACACTGTCCCCTCACCAAAACTATAATTACAATTACAACATCAAGTATAAAGTAACATTGCTAAACTAAACTAATCACATCATATCATCATAAAATAATTACTAATCTACTGCATCACAATATACTACTGAAATCAAATTAAACATCACTAAATCAAATGTAACCATAACATCATATCATAATATCCATGTCATCAAATAAAGTAGCATAGTCATCAAGCAGTCTAAACTATCCAATCCACCAATCCAACCAATAAACAGTAACTATCAAAGTCTCAAAGTATCAAGCAAAACCACATAAAAGATCAAGTCCAAATAGGAACATGATTGGTATTACATTCTCCCCCCCATGAATTTGGCTTACTCCTGGAAGCTAGTAAATAGGTAAGGATAAGATTCCCTGATACGGGAGGCATCCTCCCATGTTGCTGAAGTCTCATCATTGGGGTCCCACTAGACCTGAACCTGCTCAATATCCTTGCCTCTGAGGGCGAGTCTCCTATGTTGTAGCATGGCAATAGGCTCGAGAGCTAGCTGCCCATCCTCAACTTGTAGAGCATTCCAATCAAGTATGTGAGTAACATCAGGAAAATATGGTCTAAGGACTGAAACATGAAAAAACATCATGAATCTACGATAGACTGGGTGGCAAGGCCAGGCAGTAGGCAATAGGACCAATTCTTTCTAACACCTCAAACAGCCCTACAAAGCGGGGTGCAAGCTTAGAACCCTTTACATAATGAATAGGGCTCTTCCGTGGATGCACTCGAAGAAACACCCGATCACCAACTGCAAACTGCCGATCAACTTTGTGCGCATCAGCATGCTTTTTCTATCTATCTTGAGCTGCCACAAGATGATCTCAGATGCGAGCTACCTCCTACTCCATATCTCAAAGCATTTCGGGTCCAAGAAGAACCCTGTCCTCTAATCGATCCCAGCTCAAAGGGTATGACAAGGACAACCGTATAAAGCCTGAAATGGAGTCATGTCGATCGAACTATGGTAACCATTGTTATAGGAAAACTTGACCAAGTGCAGATAATCTTCCCAACGTGATTGTTGGTCCATGACATACATGCGAAGCATATCCTCAAGCACCTGATTGACTCTCTCAGTCTGACCATCTATCTCAGGATGGTAGGTAGAACTAAAGTTCAATTGAGTCCCTAAGGACCGTTGCAAAGATGTCCATAGCGCAGAAGTGAATACCGGATCTCTGTCAGAAATGATTATTCGCGGTATCCCATGCAAATGAAAAATGTCCTCCATGAACACCTTGGATACTGAAGAAGCAGTATAGGAGGATTGAATAGGAGAGAAATGGGCTACCTTGGTCAATCTGTCAACGGTGACCATGATAGTGTTGTGTCGCTTGGAAGACATAGGCAAGCCGACAATGAAATCCATAGAGATAATGTCCCACTTCCATTCTAGAACAAGATGAGGCTGCAAAAAACCTGCTAGATGATGATGCTCAGGCTTAACCCTCTGACATTCTAGACATCTAGCCACAAAATCGGCGATATCATGCTTCATTCCTACCCAAAAGTATAGCGATCGAAGATCCGCATACATTTTCTTAACTCTGAGGTGCTCCGCATAAGGTGCCTGATGGCCTTCAGTCAAGATTAGGGTGTGAAGACACTCTATAGGAGGTACATACATCTAGCTTGCATAGCACAAAGAACCATCTATATCCAGCGAGTAGCTAGTAAATTTTCCTTCCATAGCTCTACCCGACTCAATTTTAGATTTCACCTCTTGATATCAATTGTCTGAGGAAAGAGCTGCAAGGATCTGACTCCTCAAATCAACCTCAAGAGCCACAACAAAAATCTCATGTCTATGTCGGTTCAAGGCATCTACCACCACATTCTCTTTTCCTTGGATATACTTTACTTCAAAATCATGTTTGCACAAGAATTCCATTCACCTCCTTTGTCTTGCATTCAGGTTTGGCTGCGTGAAGATGTATTACAGACTATGATGATTTGTATGCAACTTGAACCGATGCCCTAAAAGGAAGTGCTTCCATCTTACCAAATCATGTACAACTATGACCAACTCAAGGTCATGTGTGGGGTAGTTTAGTTCATGATCCTTAAGTTTTTGGGATTCATATGCAATCACTTGCCCTTCTTGCATCAAAACAGCCCCTAAGCCTTCCAAAGAAGCATCTGTACATACTATACATTCCCCCGTAGGATCAAGTACTGCCAAAATTGGTGCACTAGTCATCTTTTCCTTAAGAGTTTGGAATGCTAACTGACATTGATATGACCAAAGAAATTTCTTTCCCTTCCTCTAGAGAGAGGTGATAGGATGGGAAATCCTTGAAAATCCTTGGATGAACTTCCGATAATAGCCTGCTAGTCCCATGAAACTATGAATTTTTGAGACATTTGTGGGTGTGGGCCAATCTACAATGGCCTAAATCTTTGCAGGATCAACACAAATTCCCTCACCTGAAATCACATGGCCCAAATATTGAACTTCAGTCTTATAGAAGTCACACTTTGCCAAGTTGGCATACAACTGATTGTCCCTTAAGCATTGCAGTACCTTAGATGTTCCTCATGTTCTTCCATAGACCTAGAATAAATTAGAATATCATCGAGAAACACCAGGATGAATCTATCCAAATACGTACGAAACACCCCATTCATCAAGCTCATGAAGACTGAAGGTGCATTTCTTAACCTAAACGACATCACAGTGAACTCGTAATGTCTATATCGAGTTTGAAATGTTGTTTTATGAATATCTGCATCTACAATCTACAACTGATGATATCCTGATTTGAGATCAATCTTAGAAGATACCTTTGCCCCTTTTATCTGATTGAAAAGATCATCAATTTTGGGCAAGGGATATCGGTTCTTCACCATTACTTTGTTTAACTACCTGTAATCAATACACAAGCGGAGAGAACCATCCTTCTTCTTTACGAATATTACATGTGCTCCCCGAGGGGAAACACTTGGGCAGATGAACCCCTTATCCAATAGCTCCTCCAATTGCAGATGGAGCTCTTGAATTTCCTACATTGTCATCCGAAACGAAGTTTGAGATATCGGCTCAGCTCCAGGTACTAGATCAATCTTGAAATCTATATCCTGTTTTGGTGGCATACAAGGTAGCTCACCTAGAAAAACATCTGAAAAATCCTTAAGAAGAGGATGATCATCCAATGACACCCCTCAACTATCCTCTAACTCCAGATCACTCATTGATACTGCAAAAAGCTAACAACCCTGTCAGAAATACCTTTTTAGTTGCATGGCAGAGATCATTCGCAATGAAATGGGCCTTTGAATACCCATGATCTCTACGTCCTTTCCAAAATCATCATTGCACCACACTGCTTTATGGTGACAGTCTATCATGGCATAGTGTGTACTCAACCAATCCATTCTAAAGATGACATCATATGAACCAAGTGGTAGGATACAGATGTCCACCTTAGTTTTCAATGCCCCTATATCCAGACTACAACCCTGCACAAGCTTCTCTACAACAACCTTTGACCCTGAGGCCAATTCAACCTGTCATTTTATGCCTTGACTAGTTGCCACCAGTCTACATCGCTCAACTACTGAAGGAGATATAAAAGAATCAGATGCACCAGAATCAAAGAGTATAGAAATACTAGTGTTATGCAACACACCTGCTGTCTCAATGATGGTGCTCTAGTGGTCTATCTATCGATTATCCACTATCACAAGGACACGATGAGCTCTCCCAGTGTCGCCCACTGTCGGCTCTGACACCAGCTCATCTTTGATTAAATTCTGAGGTGCTCTTTTGTGGACACAATCTAGCGATATGCCCTTACTACCCACATGAGTAGCAACTAGTACCTCGACCAAATCCTCTACCCCCAGATGGATCATTTGACTACTGAAAGCTTCCTCGACTTAGCGCTGACTGAAAACATAGCGTGGGCTACTCAAAATGCTCACGATGAGCTCGATTCTGATTTTGATCCCTTCGAAACAGAGAATTGCCACCCTGCTGAGATGGAGAGTTTTTATGCTTTGACTGTGTCTTCTACTACTGACCCCCTTTAGAGGATGCATACCAGTTCCTAGAAGATCCTACAGCCTGTATCTGACCTCCATGAGTGCCAAAGCGAGGTGTAGGTGCACTTCCAATCTGTAGTCCAATGTGACCACCCAAGGCCATGGCCAAATTTTCTTCTACCAATCGAGCCTTTTCAACTGCAATTTCCATCATCTTCGGTTCAAAGACTCACACGCCACCACTAATTCAGGTGTTTAAACCCCAAAAAAAATGTTGCACTAACATCCCTTCATCATAGCTGATCCCTGCATACTGCTTCAATTCATAGAATCACCACTCATATTGTTCAATGGACATCGACATTTTCTTAATATCATGAAACTCATCTACCCTATGTTGCCTCCAATGATCTGAAAGGAAGCGAGCCCTGAACCTGTCCAGAAATAACTCCCATGTGACCATGCTGATGTCCAGATGTAATGTTTTCTCTTCCAGCCACCACCAAGTGGATGCAAAGCCTCGCAGATGCATGACTGTGCACCGAGCTTTAGTATTGCTACCATAGGGGTACATCGCGAAGCATCGATCCAAATCAATTAACCATGTTTCTGCTTCTAGACCTCCTCCAGAACCATCGAATGTAGGCGGTTGTGCTCTCATCAAGTCTCTCATATGACCAGCTAGCACTACATCCTGATCTGCCATTGTTTCCCTCCGCCTCGGTGACATTTCCCTTTCTCTCTTGACTTGCTATTCCTCCTCTGGCCTAGGTCCCAATCGATCAAGAATCTCCCCTAGAAGGTGCTACAACTGTACATCTAAACCAAGTTGTTTTGGGTTCTAACCACCACCTGACGGATTGTTTTGAGGACTCTGTCATTCCTCATGCTCTGAGCCATGATAACTTGGAGTTGATGGACTTTTTTGGTTTTCTCTACGA
Organism: Sequoia sempervirens; assembly: GCA_007258455.2. Classification (NCBI taxonomy): domain Eukaryota; kingdom Viridiplantae; phylum Streptophyta; class Pinopsida; order Cupressales; family Cupressaceae; genus Sequoia; species Sequoia sempervirens. The sequence goes on along the minus strand of VDFB02101220.1, from coordinate 6,530 downwards.
CTGGCACCATGGCCTCTTCCTCGGCCATGTCCTCTACCTCGAGGCATATTTCTAGGCAACAAGATAAAGGTACAAGTGAGCTCAAGAGTCAAACACAAAGGTTGCCTAATGGACAAAACTACCCAGTGACCCTAGCGTTTGCAACCTTGGCTCTGATACCAAGTTGTAACGCCCGTCGTGCAAACCCCAAGGGACAACAACTATGCACACATTTTATTTTATTTTTAAAGTACAAAGAACACATATAAAGAACCATTAATATTATTACATTACATGATAACATCTTAAACATCTAAGTCCTTTGGGGCACGCGAGGTCACATCGCACAAAACTAATGCAATATGAAAGATTCATATAAAAAAAAATAACTTAACTAAGTTTACATCCATCATAATCATTAAAATAACCATTTGCAAGAGATGACATCCATACATTCATAAGCATATATATAAATACATCACATGATACCAAACCATCATAAATCTCATAAATCATGAATGACTACAAGAGTGCATTTACATTACATCATCTTTTAATACATTATATGTTCACATACATGAGTTACATCAAAATCTCCCATACATGTGGGATAGATAAAACATACAAGGCATATCAAAAATACATGATGAACATCAGGTACAACTCCATCTGGAAGATACTGTGTAGAACAAACACTGATGGGGAACCCAACGGGTGTGGAGCATGTTCCACCCGACCACGTGGGTTTAAGAAAAAACCCCACCCCCCATGCTCAGAGGTGACAAGGAAGTGACCACGACCAAGTATGTCAACAAGCCTAACACCAATAAAAATAACATAGCAATAGTAAATCTAATAGCAACAACAAGAGATTACTCAGATCATAAATGACAACAACCAAGATCCAATCATAATAAACAGAAGACCATAAAACACATCATAAATCAATCAAAGGAAACAACCATTAACCACTTCTAGAGGCAAGTAAGAAAGCAAAGCATAAGGGAAACTAGTGGAGAGTGTCATTGCATAGTCCTACATGGGTTATCCTTGCCCTTCCTCCTACATGAGGCGTCAGCCCCCATCTATGGTTATCTTGGCCCTTCCTCCTACTTGAGGCGTCGACCCCATAGGGTGACTCGTGCGGAGCCGTTAACCTCTCATGAGGATGAGGTAACGACCTTGCCAACCATGGCCTTCTCAGTCTACCATTAGTTTGTGAAAGCCCTAATGGATAAACAAGGTATCCAAGATTATCTTATTATGTTATTACTACCCATCCCCCTAAATTTTTTTATTAGGTTTTTCACTTGTTAATCTAACTCTTGTGTGGGTTATCCTAGCCCTTCCTCCTTTTGAGGCACCAGCCCCCATAAAGAGCCACTCTCCCTAGAGACCCCAAAACATATACAAAACCAAGGGTTGTACCACATAAAATGAACATTAAAATATCAACAAAAAAACATGTGAGGCATTACCCAACTTGCTAAAAGCACATAATCAGAGTCTCAACCATTCCCGTACAACCCTTTCAAAATGCTGATACTCAATAACTTGCCCAATCAAAAGTACATAAAGAGAGATACATCGATTAATAAATAAGCACAAGTCTCTGGAATCCTAAGGTTCACAATATCCCTAAGTGGGTTCCTAAAGCAAACTGGGTTCCCACATCGAAAAAGCCAAAATGAAAATCACGAAGCCAAAGCTAATTTATAAGATTCCAAATACAAAATGACACCATAATTTTCACCCATTGCTATAATGAAATCAGACTCCCAAATCCAACAATTCATTCAATTTCATTCGCAATTAAATAAGAAGATTTAATTCCCATTTTCAATGAAATAATTTTGAAATAAAACATATTATTAAATCTGGTATATGATTTTTCCAATTCAGAGAATAATTTCCAATAATAATATCCTCATAAAAGGAAACTATATAACTATGTATCTTTATATCCTAGTGTTATATATATACATACAAATAAAACATATATTCAGACTCTGGTTACAAATATACATATCTTTTTTTTATTCTGATATAAATTCTTGCAGGATTCTATTCTGGAAAAATATAAAATATAACATATATATATATATTTCATTATATATATATAATAAAATTTAAAAAGAGTTAACATGTACAAAGATTTGTACTCCCGGGCACACGTAGTCCAAAGGACTGCCCACAACAGTCCAAAGGATTGTTGTGCACAGTAGTCTGATGGACTGTTGTGGTAGTCCTTCTGACTGTGGGTGCAACCCAACTCATGTGCGGCTGGGCAAGGGTACGACCAAGGTCGTGCCCCACCCAACAAACAGAATTAAATCACGTCGTCATCAATGTACTACAGCCCCATACAGGAATGAAATTTCAAATAAATTTAATATATATATATATATATATGTACACTGTTGTGTATAATCATATATATATATATATGTATGTATGTATGTGAGTATTATCAAAAACATAGTACTGTGGAAATTGGAAATCATAGTTGTTCTTATATATATATATATAATATTTACATATATATATATATCCACAGGTATGTATATATATATGTGTATATATATTTTATATATATATATATAAACACATAATCCATTCATTTCAGAGAGGCAATAATTTTCCTATAACAAAATTATAAAAAAAAATCAGCACTTTTTAGAGACTCAACAATAAATTTCTCCCAATTATTTGTGCCCCAAAAGATTTCTAAAACCTCAGCAAATTTTTCTTTTACAGAACAACATATTGGCTATTTCAAATTTAACAAACAATAAAAGATCAATAAATGAACCTGGAGTCCTGTGCTTGTTGTGAAGTTGATGAAGCTTTCCTTTGATTTGAACCAGCCTTTTGAAGAGCTCCTCCACCAGTTTCTTGATCCAATTTTAATCCACTTTTCTATTCAGAATTTTTTCCCCATAAATAATGAAAGAGAAACAATTTTTTTACAGAGACCAAAGAGAAGATGAAATTTTTTCCAAAACTCAATAATTTTCTTGAAGCTTCTGTCAATTTTCCTGTGAATGAAAACCTCTCATTTTTCCTATTAAATAAAAAGATATCTTCTGTTTTTTTTTTTTTGAAAACTTAAAAAAAATAGGATGCATAGAAATCTTCTATTTTTTTAACCAGCTTTTCAGCCAAAAATCTCAACATTCATTGGTCCTTTTCTTCTTTTCTTTCTTTTCTTGATTTTTTTTCTATTCGAGCTGCACTTTTTGTTTTAATTTCAATTTTGCTAATTTATTCTTGCAATTCACACAATTTAACTTATTTAATTATATTATTCCATTAATTATCCTCAACATGCTATTTTCATTAAATTATCTAAATACCAATTTAAATAATTTAATTTACACCTTTCAATTTATTTATCTTTAATAAATTACATGATTTTTAATTTAATACTTTTTTATTATAATAAAAACTATTCCAATAACTATTATTAACATTTATTTTAATCATTTAATTATTTAAATTACATCATACTACACACCAACGCAAAATAAATAACATAAATACACTCACACAAAACAACTATTATAAAATGCAAAAATGACAAAAGTCAAAGATGCACAATACCACTAAACATAAGATAGGTTGACAAACTTGGGATGGGGTGACTTCCTTGTCATCTCTATTTCAACTTCATGCCCGTTGGGTTAATTTGATGCTCACCCTGTCCTGCTGAAGCAAGTGGAATCGAGACTCTGTCCCTACAATTGCTACATACAAACAAGGTTGTGTACAACATGTATATATAATCAAATACATCACATCGTGAGAAGGAATCACAGCATAGCAGGGCACTCACAAACAAGTGGTGCTACACTGTCCCCTCACCAAGGCTATAATAACAACTACAACATCAAGTATAAAGTAACATTGCTAAACTAAACCGATCACATCATATCATCATAAAATAATTACTATTCTACTGCATCACAATGTACTACTGAAATCAAATTAAACATCACCAAATCACATGTAACCATAATGTCATATCATAATATCCATGTCATCAAATAAAGTAGCATACTCATCAAGTAGTCTAAACTATCCAATCCACCAATCCAACCAATAAACAAAAACTATCAAGGTCTCAAAGTATCAAGCAAAACTACATAAAATATCAAGTCCAAATAGCTTACATGAGGGGTATTACAGAGAGAATTTGGTCAAAGAAAAGCATAGTGGAGGACTAGGAGGGCATTTCAAAGTAGATAAGATAGTAGCTTTTTGTGAGTGAACACCATTTTTTGTCACATATATACAAGGATTTCAGGAACTATGTTTAGAATTGCAAAATTTGTCAAGTTAGAAAAGGAAGTAGTTAGAATACTAGATTGTACAAACCTTTGATAGTACCAAAGAGACCTCAGGAAGATATATGCATGGATTTCACATTGGGATTACCAAGAACACAAAGAGGGTATGATTCTATAATGGTAGTAGTGGAATTTTTTTTTAAGATAACACATTTCATTCATTGCAAGAAGACTAATGATTCTATGCATGTTGCTAAATTATTTTTCAAGGAGATTGTGAGATTGCATGGATTACCAAAGAGTATAGTTTCAGACAGAGACACAAAGTTCATTGGATACATTTGGAGGATATTATGGAAGAAGATGAAGACATATCTAAAGTTTAGTTTAGTGTATCACCCACAAACTAATGGAAAAATAGAATTGGTAAATAAAAGTTTGGGTAACTTGTTGAATGTTTGGTTGGAGATAAAGAAAGAAATTGGGATATAGTTCTACTGCAAGAAGAGTTCACATATAATAACTCAGTAAACTGGAGTATAGGGAAGACACAATTTAAGAATGTGGCTAGAGTACATCCCAAAGGAGTTGTAGAACTAAGATACATCAATATGGAGAACAAGAGGAGTGTAGAAGTAGAAGAGTTTATAGGATTCGTGGAATCATTGCATAATCAAGTTTGGAAGCACCTAGAGGACATGAACAGTAAGTATAAGGAGAAGGTAGATTTGAAAATGAGACATAAGGAATTTTTTGGTGGAGATGAAGTGATGGTATATCTAAGGAAGGAGATATTTCCAGTTGAAACATACAATAATATGAAGATGAGGAAGTTTGATTTTGGAAATGCATATGAAATAGAGTTACTAGTGGCATTAGGTATATCACCTATTTTCAATGTTGCATATATATATGAGTATCATGAAGGATAGTCAAGTGGCAGTAACACAAAAGTAGATTTGAAGGAGTAGTTACCACATCAACCATTGGAGGAGATTGAGGAGATTTTGGATACCAAAACTGGAAGGAGTAGTGGAGCCTCTAAAATTTCTTGTGTTCCACTAATATTTAATCCTTATTTGGATTTTCATCAGTTCTTAAATGATGTTTCATGTCTTAGGGTTTTGTTTTACTCAAGTTCTAGGGTTTTTTCTATGCCATAAACCCCTTAAAAATCCTAAGTGTTGAAAACCCTTTGCATGCATTCTAATTTCACGGTGGTTGTTGCTAGCCAATTCCCAATTTTTCAAGTTACAACCTAAGTCATATAATTCATTCACTAATCGTCCCTTATCACCTAGCTTACCAATTCCTACCTGTTGAATTATTTAAATTATGTCAAATGTTAAGCGGGTTTTAAAATCTTTAAATATTTTCCATGTTTCCTAAGTTTGGTCCCAAATAATGCCTAAAGTCTTTTGTCTTGTTAACCTATCTAACGACCCCTTTGAAGTCATCATTTGATGCACGTTCCTTTAAAAAACCTTTAAGCAATGGTCGTTGGGTCGCACCAAATACATTCCATTGGTTTCCCACTAGATCGCGACAATAAAATAATTATATCAAAGAACTAGTAGTGCAGCATGAAGGTGACACCTGTCCAACCTCATGGCAAGACCTACCATTCCCAAAGGCATCGGTGATGAAGGGTCAAGAGATCTATGACAAATATTCAATATTATAGGAACATCTTGACCATTCCCCACCACTCCGCTGGGACCCACTAGTCGGCCCCATCTCCATCGAGGCAAGTGGGAGATCACATGGCATCATTGCACCATCCAAGAGACTTTATAAGGAATAAAGTATTTGGTGAAATATTTCATGACAACCGTGGTAGTGTTAAAGAGTATTAAAGGGTTTTAGAGCATGTGCATAAAGGTTTTAATGGGTGATGTTTTAATATCGACTGTTCATCATAAAAGGGGGATAATAGCCTAGGCATAGGTTTATGAATTAAAGGGAACACATCTTGAAGGATGTTGGGTTAATCTGGGCCATTTATCGCTGTCACGCGACCATAGATCAAAGTCTTATAGATTACAAAGGGCTAGCAGGTGGTTGCCACATGGACTCTCTCATGACTTGTAAAGTGTGGTGGGGCCATGAAGCCAACAAAGAAGATGTATGCATAGTGAGAATATGGCTGAGTGGATGGTGAATCAGCAAAAGGTAAAATGTTCAAACTTCTTTGACCTAATCTAGGCCACACATTGATCTAGATCATGAAAAGATCTATGGTGGAGATTCAAAGTTGCTAAA
>VDFB02101219.1:0-45821 GCA_007258455.2 Sequoia sempervirens | reverse complement strand
AAAAACCCATTAAATTTCATGAAAACTCAGTTTGTAGATTGAGAGAAAACTTCACCAATCCGATGCTCCAGAACTTTACTTTCATGATCCAAAAATTTTGGAGCTAAAGAAGGATCTAAGTGAAGGATAAGTATGATAGCATTTATGAAGAGGTTGATTAGTTTGGGCTTGTATGAGCAGTTAAGGGACAACAGTTGAGAGCATCCAGGGGAAATTCAAAGCATCTAAGGTAGGTTGTTGGGTTGTGCAAACAAATGGAGCATATCTAGGAGATAGTTTTGGGCAGTTTGAACCTTTTTGCAAACATCTAGGAGTTGTTTTATGAGCTTTAATGATACATAAGCTAAAGGCATGAATTTTTCAGCTCTCTAACACCTTTTTGGAGCTTGTTAAAGGGTTGAAAAATAGGCATATTTGTTCTGGATGACCAAAGGAGATTAACTCAGCAAGATGAAGAAAAGACTTATCTTTTTCCCCCAGCACATGTTCCTATCTTCTAGCAAGTTGTTGCACAGCTATAAGGGTTATCTTTTAGAATTTTATAAATTCATTATAATCAAGGTATCAAATGGGGAAGAGTTTTATAAAATAATAGAGTTCACTTTTTAGCAACAGTAGTGTAGTTGTTTGGAGTTTTCATTTCATAGTTTATTTTTCAGCAATCTTTCCATTCCCTGTTATTGCATAGCTATAAGGGTTATCTTTTATAATTTTATAAATTCATTATAATCAAGGAATCAAATGGGGAAGAGTTTTATAAAATAATAGAGTTCATTTTTTAGCAACAGTAGTGTAGTTGTTTGTAGTTTTCATTTCATAGTTTATTTTCCAGCAATCTTTTCATTCCATGTTATTTACATTTCCAAAATTTCCCTTTGAATGTTTTTTAAGATAGATTGCATTCTAACATTTTCATTTACCAACTCTTAGATTATATTTGTTTCCAACAATTTCTTTCATGCATTGCCTTTCAATTATGTTTGTAGAAAAAGAATTTCATGCAAATGATTTCTTCTCCCTCTTGCATATTGCCATCGACACCGCTCTGGATTGACATTTATAATTAAATGACGAGGATTGCAATGAACCCATCATGAGGATATTGTGATAAAGAGAAGATAAAGTTACAAAAGATGTGTTGTAGGTTGTGTCCCTTTATTTTGCTGGAAAAAATAAAGGAGGGACTAATTATTTCTTTGTAGACGTAGCCCATATTGGGTGAACCATGTATATTTGTGTCTTTGTGTTATTTTTATATTTTATATCTTCATTCATTTTATTGTATATTTCTCCATGATACTATTCCTAACAATTAGCATCAAATTTTTGTACATTTATTTGGATAATAAACTTGAAAGGAGGGTTTCTGATTTGAGTGGGAGCAATGGAAATAAAAGGAAAGTTTAGGGTTGAGAAATTCAATGACCAAAACTACCAGCTATGGAAGATGTAAATGGAGGACTATTTATATTAGAAGGAATTTTTCTTACCATTGGGAAAAAAAAGGAAAGAAGTCTATGAATATGATAGATCAAGAATGGGGGATTCTTGATAGAAAGGAACTAGGAACAATACAGTTGTTCTTGGCAATGTTGATGGCTTTTAATATATCAAAATAAATGATAACCCTTAGCTTCTAATAAGGTATTCCTTATGAAACATTTATTTAATATGAAAATTCCAAAAGGTGGGTTTGTTGCTAATAATTTAAATGAGTTTAATATGGTCACTAGTTAGTTAAGTTTTGTAAATGTAACCTTTGATGGTGAGGTTAGGGCTCTCCTAATTTTGTGCTCATTGCCAATTATGTTTTTGGTTCAAGAACTTTAGAGTATGATGATGTTGTTGGTGTTATCCTTAGTGAGGAAATGCAATGGAATATCACATATGAGACATTAGGTAATGCTTTGACTGTGGAGAATAGGGGTAGATAGAGGGAGAGAGGAAAAAGCCCCAAAAATCATGGGAAGTCTAAGAAAGGTAGATCCAAATCTAGAGGAAGGACAAAGTGTTGGAATTGCAAAAGGAAAGGAAACCTAAAGAAATAATTTTGGTCTTGAAAAGGAAAACAAGGAGATGGACAACAAGAAAATAGTAAGGAAGCAAATGTAATAGGTGATGTATTGTAAGATGTTTTGATCCTTTCATTAGATAATATTACCAATTCTTGGATTTTAGACTCGGGGGAATCATTTCATGCCACAACCCATAAGAAATATTTTCTAGATTATGTTCAAGGTGATTTTGGAGAGGTTTATTTGAGTAATGATGAACTATGCAAAATTGTTGGAAAGGATAAGATACAAATAAAATTACTAAATGAAAACAAGTGGTTGCTAAAAGAGGTGAGGCATGTTCTTGATTTGAGAAGAAATATAGTTTTAGTAGGAAATTGGGAAGTGAAGGTTGTACATGTTTAAATTTTTAGAGAATTCATGGAAGGTCACTATTTAAGGAGCATTGATAATAGAAAAGGAGAAAATTTAGGTACATTGTATTTATGTACTAGTAATTTTGATTTCTTTGTTTCCTTAGCTTCCATGAGAATACATACAATATTATGGCACCATAGGCCTGGGAACAAATGAGTGAGAAGTGGATGAGGATTCTCCACTCAAAGAGTTTTTTTCTAGGTTTGAAGCAAGATGATTTGGATTTATATGAAAACTATGTTGTTGGAAAATAAAAGAGAGTTAGATTTCTCAAAATTGGGAAGGAAAAGAAGAGTGGAAATTTAGAGCCTATGTATTTAGATGTATCAGGACTGGATCATGTATCATATCTTGGTGGCTCTTATTATTATGTTACTTTTATTGATGATGCAACTAAAAAAATAGATTTATTTCATTTGAAAAAATATGATGTGTTTGGTACTTGTAAGAAATAGAAAGCTTTGGTTGAGAATGAGATAGGAAATAAGTTGAAGCGTCTCAAATCAAATAATGAAGGTGAATATTACAACATGTAGTTTGATAGTTACTATTCATATTATGGAATTTGTAGACAAAAGACAATTCCAAGAACACCACAAGAAAATGGTGTATCAGAAAGGATGAGTGGGAAAATCATGGAGTGTGCAAGGAGTATGAGATTGCATACAAAAGTACCATTATAATTTTGGGTAGATGAAGTAGATACTGCTATTTTATTAATAAATAGAGGGCTTCAAGTTCCTTGGATGGTGGTATTCTAGAGGAGGCATGGTCAGGTAAAAAGGTAAACTACTCATTTCTAACAGAAATAGTTGTGAAGTATTTGTCCATATTGATATAGATAATAGAACAAAGCTTGAGACTCAATTCAAGAAGTGTAATTTTAATGGATATAGAGTTAATGATTTTGGCTATAGCTTATGGGATTATAAATATCATAAAATCATTAGGAGTAGAGATGTGATATTCAATGAGAAGGTCATGTACAAAGATCAATTGTAGGAAAAGAAACAAGAAAATGAAAACATAAAATATACTATTCTTGATGAAATCCCAAAAAATTTAGTTCCAAAGGCACTAAAAATTAAAAATATTCAACCATAAGAACAAAAATAGGTACCTCAAACTTGTACAAGAGGATCTACCAAGTTATGTAGACCCCTTGAATAATACTCTCCTTCATTATATTATGTATTATTGATTGATTTTAGCAAACCAAAAAGTTATGAAGAAGCAATGCAAGTAGAAACCATAAAGAAGTAGGATCAAGTCATGAAAGAGGAGACAAACTCTTTCTTACAAAACCATATTTGGGACTTGGTTGAGTTTGTTGGAGGTAAAGGATCATTTAAGAACAAATGTGTTTACAAGATGAAGAAAGAAGATTGAGGAAAAATGAGGTACAAGGGAATACTTGTTGTAAAGGGTTTTGTATAGAAAAAGGTATAGATTTTGATGAAATATTTTCTCATGTTGTGAAAAATGACTTCAATTATAACTATTTTAAGTCTAGTGGCAATAAAATATTTGCATCTTGAACAATTATATTTGAAGATAAATTTTATCCATGGGGATTTGGAGGAAAATATTTATATGTTGTAGCCATAGGGCTATGAGGTCAAAGGGAAGGCGAACTTATTGTGCAGGTTGAAGAAGAGCAAGCTCTAAGGAAATGGCATAAATAAAATTGGCAAGTTTATGATAGAACAAGGTTATAGTAGAAGTCATTTTGATCACTATGTTTATTTCAAGAGATTAGAGAATGAGAACTATATTATCTTATTATTATATGTATATGACATGCTTTTTGTAGGGTCTAACATGAAGGATATAAATGTACTCAAAAGGGAATTAGTCAATTCATTTATGATGAAGAGTTTGGGTGCTACAAAGAAAATCGTTCGTATGAGAATAATAAGACACGGGAAAAATTGCACATTAATATTATCTCAAAGTGAGTACATAGAGAAGGTGTTGAAAATATTTCAAATGCAAGATACAATGTCAATTACACCTTTACCTAGTCATTTAAAATCGAATAAGGAGATGGGTCCCAAGACACAAGAGAAGATAGTTTGCATGTCTAAGGTTCCATACTCATCAATAATTGGTAGCTTGATGTATTCCATGGTGTCTAAGGCCAAATATTGCACATGCAATGGGATTTTTGAGCAAGTATATGAAAAATCTAGTAAAAGAGCATTGGAATGCAGTAAGGTGGATCCTTGGGTATTTGAGAGGTTCTATTACTTAGGTATTATGTTTTGGAGGTTCCAACTCTACTTTACAGGGATATGTTGATTCAAATATAGTAGGTGATATAGATAGCAAGAAGAGCACCACAGTGTATGTTTTTACTATAGGAGGAACAATAGTAAGTTGGATCTCTAGATTGCAAAAGGTTATTGCACTTTCAATAATAGAATCTAAGTATGTTGCTCTACCGAGGCTAGTAAAGAGATGATTTGGTTACAAAGGTTTATGGAGGAATTGGTAAATAAAGGATAATGGGTTGTATAAGTCAAAGTGTCATTCATCTTGAAAGAACTCAACCCTTCATTCTAAGACTAAGAATATATACATTAGGTATCATTTCATACAATCAATTTTGGAATATGGACAATTGGAGCTAGAAAAGATACACACTAGCCAATATCTTGAAGACATGCTGATAAAGGTAGTAACTTGAGAGAATTGATTTTGTGCTTAGTTTTCGTTGCCTTTAAGGATGATAGTGAAAATGAGAAACTTTCCAATTCCAAAGTTAGATCCTAGTCCAGTAGGTGTAGTAGCGATGGAGTTGTTATAATTAGTCTCCAAGTGGGAGATTGTTAGTGGATCCTGATTATCTTCCTAGACTTGTTGTGATTAGTCTCCAAGTGGGAGATTGTTGGTTATGGATCTTTATCTTATTGGTTAATATTTATAGTGTGGGGGGGGGGTGCAGGGGGTATCCCCCTTTATATATATTTATTCAAATAAATTTGGATTTTTTATCATTAGGTCAGATATTTGATGCTAGAGGTTATGTTGTCTTTTCTTTCCCTAGAAGGTAACACCCTCTTTATATGAGGGAATTTTATTAATCCTATAAATTATATTATATTGTGAGGAGACTATCATAGAGAGAAGAGGAAGTTACAACATATGTCATATAGGTTGTATCCCTTCATTTTATTGGATGGAATAAAAGGACTAGTTGTTTCTTCGCAAACATAGCCCATATTAGTTGAACCACATATATATGTGTCTTTGTGTTTTGTTTTATTTCTATATTTTATCTATGTATTCATTTTATTGTATATTTCTCTGTGATCCTATTCCTAGCACTTTGTCCTCATGAGTACTTGTAAGATCATACTACACTTTCAACATTAAGAGACTATCTTATACAATTCCATGATACACTTATAATACAATTTAAGAGTATTAGGTTACACATTTTGTTATTATTGAGCATGATTTCACCACAACATCACAAGTAAGGAATCAAAGGAGGTTTGATAGATTGGTAGAATCTCCACATTGGATTTTGAAAGAAATTTTACAAGCACAACTTATCAGGATGCCTCTGATCAAGGTAGTTAATCCATTAAGACTTGTACTGATTAATTATACTTTTGTGGCTATCATTGAGTGTATGCACATTTTACATGGGTAGATGTATGACGCTAAATCATAAAATTAAAGTTATTATTGAAGATGGTGGTACAAGCTAAGGAAACCAATGGTTATGCATGATCATCTTTCATACCTTATCATTATAGGGAGGATTTTTCTAAGGATAATGACAAGGCATCCACATCTAGCACATCTTGTGGAACAAGTCATAAATCATAAGATAAAGCATACAAATAAGTACACATCAATGGACTAGTCTATGATTGCATGCTTACTAAGGCACTTTATGATAATCTAAGTGAGATAAGGGTTACACACGATACATCTCAAGAACAAGTAAAGGTGAAGTCTCCAAAGCTTCCATCATTACATGATACCTTTGTGCATAAAGAAACATGTTATTAGGTCATACTTCCTTTCTATATCATGATGTTAAAGACATAAGTCCCAATGAGGGAAATAGTTTAAAGGATACATCTTGTGGTTTCATTTTTCCTACTTTTCTTTATATTTTTAATTAAACATATTATTTATGTTCTATGCTTCTCACTTGGTCTTGCCACTTGGGGGCAAGGTTTTTTATTACATTTTACAAGTTACATGCATCTATGATTTCCCTAATTTGAGAGGATAGTGGAGGTATATTCCATCCTTCATATTTCATGCAAAGGTAAGTACATAACATATGCATCTTTGATTTTTTGCTAAATTTATTTTAGATTTTTTATGCTTGAGTTTCTAATGCTTATGATTGATGCTCATTTTACCATGCTTTTGATTCATTTCTATATGCATTGCCATGTAATCATACTTAGTTTTTCTCTAATATTTTTGTTCCTTGATTTGTGTGTATGCCTTAAGGGGCGCACATAGAGTTAAGGGAGGCATATTATTACTAATCATTCTCTTATGTAAAGTTCATAGGCAGACTCTAGATCATTGCTCTAGTTATTATGCTTCTAGCTGTGTTTGTTTTTCACTTTATTTTGTTTTTTACTTTGACATGAATGACTCATGTATATTTGCATGCATTCCAATGTAGAGGAAAAATTTAAGTGTGAAAAGTCAAGTATAAAAGGATATTACACTTGAGTAAAACTACAAAGTTTTGTCACACTTTCGGCCAACTTATTAGAACAAGTGAATTTAAGTATTTCTAACTAAAAAACAATTTTGATCAAACATACGATCTAGCTAGATTCATTGTAGCTAAGTTAGATATGGCCACAAAAATAAAAGTTTTCATTAAATGCATGTGTAGCACCATTTTGAGGTCAATTTACCAAAAAAATAAAATAATTGAAAAAACTTGATGTTTCAACAACTCCTACTCATGTAAATAACATTTTTTTCAAAATATTAAAATTACCTTTTGTAGATCTATTAATGTAGTTTTCAAATATATATAGTTTTTAATATTTTAATTATTTTTTATTTTTTATTTTTACTAAAAGTAGGTTACCAACACCAAAATATAAGGTTGATTATCTTATAAAGAAAAATACTAAAATTTATTACAAACAAATTGAAAATATTATGATACACTAGATAAAAGATTATATGTCAAAATGTTCTAATTTTTTTTTATTTTGGATAAATAGTTAAGAAAAAAGGTGACGTCCCATGAGAATAGTTGTGTTTTCGATGCACACATTTTAATATTTATTTAAAAAATATATTTATCAAAATTGAGAAAAAATAAATCCATGCATTAAAGTTTTAACTTATAAATACACACAAAAATTGAAGGAAAAAAATGACTATATAAAGAGTGACGTCGTGTTCAACTTCATTTTCAACATTTTATCAACAACTAAATTATAGTGTTAATTTTACAAAAACCTATATTCAATTTTTTTTAATTTAAAAAAATATAAAATACACTAAAAAATAAATATTTTATTAATTTACATCATTTCAAAATTCAAAACATGTCACTTTTTGGTGATTCAAGCTAAAAATTTGGATCACTATTGGTCGATTCCTTTATAAAAGTGTGACATAGCTTAGTGCTTTTACCCCCTAGCCCATTTGATCGTCTTTAAGATCTAGAATTTAGAATCTTTCATTGCAATTAGAAACCATTAGAAAATGATCCTTATGTGATTGAGTCGCTCACTGCATAACTTTATGTTATCTTAATGTATTCACATTGCATTGCATATTTGTCAACCAGCTTTGAAACATTAGTTTTATACTGGTCTTTACATCATTTGTTTGTATTCTTGTTCCAATATGTCCTCGTTAGGACAATATCATTTGTTGCATGTTGTCATGTTTTTTAATAAAAACGATCATTGAATCAATTATAAGAAATTGTTATAAGAAGAAGACCTTTTTTTAACAAGTCCAAACATGAAAGAAAATATCAATTTGTAAATATAGAAGATTTATAGATCACAACTTCATTTCTACATATCAATTTGTAAACCATTTCTACCTAGAATTAAAAACAATTCTAATTTTTACAAATCCTAAATATCTCAACCTACTCATGCTAAATCTAAATTTAAAATTCATATAATCACAAAATAATTCAACTCTTCAATAACATCAAAATTGACCTTAACTTTTTATTATTTTATTCTATTTTTAAACCTAACCACGTATACATTTTAGTGCCCAACTTTTTATCTAAGTTCCTTATTTAAATGATTTATTAGCCTAGTAAGGAGCATTTTATTTCCCTACTACCATGTCCTTAACCATACACGTTAAAAGCAAACGATATCTTTGCTTGATTAAGTCTTTATTTAACATTTTTAAAATATTCATGTAAATCATTACCTATTAAATTTATAAGGTTCTATATTTTTAACGTGTTACAAAAAAATTCCTTTGACCCGCTAATGCAACACGTGTCTCTTCCAAGAATTTGTTTTCCACACGAAACTAGATTAGAGTGGGAAGGTGGCATTTTCTTGGACTTAATAGAATGATAAATGGATAAGTACACAAGATATTATTAATATCTAAGAGTTTTTAAATGTTAGATGATAAAATTTGTTGGAAGGAAATATATTATATTAAAGAGTTTAATTTTAAATTGAAAACATTAGTAAAGTAGTATAAATTAAGTAGAAAATAAATATATTATAATAACGTTCAAGATTGGTTTGTATTTTAGCTGTAATATCAGTAGGTAGGTAATGCCTAATGAAGAATAAGAGACGAGACGATCATGTTTATTTTGTAGAAAACGATGATAGAAACAAAATGACACTACTTCATGAAATGTGCAATCTCTGACAATATCAACATCGACTCTGAAAACAACTTGACTACCTTAAAAAAAATCAAACTAAACAACAAATCTATTTACTTAAATCATAATGATATAGTTATATATTTTTTATTTTTAAAAAAACTAATTTAAACAATTCATATATTTAATAAGTTTATATCATTTCATTTCACTAGATTTGACACATAACCTTCTAAATCTATGTAATTTGCCCCATTTGGACTTTAGCATGAGGTGGGTATTCAATAGATTTTTTTGTTTAGATTTGTGTGTCGTTTTTTAATTATTTCATTTACTTAGTTTGTATGGTGAGGGGGATACCGTATTCAATAAGCTTAAGTTTTAATATACTTAATAGTTATAAATGAGTGCCACGTGTGAGCGGGTCGCTAGATATCTGACTAGGACTCGATATTATCTTGTTTAAGTCAAAAGTTGGGGCCAATAATAAGATGGCAAATGTGAGGTGTTTTATAAATTGCATTTCCATGATGAATATCTATGCAAATTATGCTTTCAACCACACGCATGATGTGACATTCATGAGTGGTTAGATTATGTGTGGAAAAGCCTTAGACACAAATAAATATCCATGATAAAGAGACTTTTTTATTTTTTGGATTTTTTTAATAAAAATAAGTAGACTATAAGATGATGAATAAGGATATTTGTTATTTGGTTATGTTGTTATGTTTAGGGGGACTAGTCTATCAAAAAAATATCATAGGGGTTAAAATTGAAATAATTGTGCTTTTCAAAACTTTGAGTCTTGATGAATGACATAATTAATGTATATACTGTGATGTTGAAAATTGTGCACCCTATCAATTTCACATATTTTATGCTCACGTTGGTGTGTTAGTTTGCTTTATTCATATGTCAAAATAGTAGCACTCTTTTGTTTTTTTCTTTGGCTTTTCTGTAAATCTTGTGTTGTTTTGAACCTATTGAGCATTTGTTTAGTCTAAATTATCTAGAGTTTAGTGTTATGTGTAGATGTATGCATGATGTGTTGATGTCCCACAACAATTTGTTATTCCATCGATCATTTTGAAGCATTTCATTCCTTCTCTCATGGTTAACTTGCAGAATGTAAATGTCTTCAATGCATCCTAAATGGTTATCCTTCCCTTAGGCTCCTCTTTGACATCATTCAAAAACTATTCTCTCAATCTCTCACAAGATATCACTTGAGAAACACTCTCTCAAGCTTTACCAATAAATTAACTATCCATATTCTTGATATTGAAGGTCATTACCAATATTTTATGTATGTGAAGGTTGTCATATTGTGGGTATACTCATAAAAGGTGTGGTAGCAACTTAAACAAACAACATTGTCTCTCTTGGTTGCAAGTTAGAGGCAATTTTCTAGTTGTTGTTGTTGTTATTGTTCCAATCTCTTCATTTGTTTCTCAACTATTTTATTTTTATTATTTTTGTACTGATCATATCTTCTTTTGCATTTAGAATTCAATAATGCTATTACCATTGTGTTCTCATATTTTAACATGGTATTGTGAATACATAGTTGTTTTGTTTATCACTTTCATTTTCAAAAACTATAAAAACTAGGTTGATGTGGCAATCAAAAAACTAATACAAGGATTTGATTTAGGAAAATCCCAAAACAACTATAAAATATTTCTCTTTACATTTCTTGTGTTGAAGAAAATAAATAATAAGCTTATAGCCTACTTGGTGATTTTTTCTTTATTTTATTTATATCATTAATTATTTTATTGATTTCCTTCAATAGATTAACTTGCAATAGTTTTATTTTATTTCTCTAGTTGCTAATTATTTTGTCATATTATTCTTTCTTTTTTGCTAAATTAGCATAGGTGATATTTTTTTGGACAACACAACACTTTTAGTTTCCACTTGTACGAGACAACAATGAGTTGCACTATAGCTTGCACAAAGTGCTAGTGTTTGAGGCAAACAATTCTATATTTCTATTATAGTTTCCTCATTTTTTGTATTTTTCATTTCTATGCTTAAATTATGATTGAAGTTTCTTAAATTCTTTGTAATTAACATTAGTTAGATCTTGAATTGTTTTAGCTTCACCTAGTAAACATATTTTTGTTAAATAGTTAAAATAATAAAACTGGTTAGCAAGCATAATTTGAGCAGTAGATCATTTTAATAAAAAAGTCAACCAATTAACCTTGATGTAGTGATTTAAAATCACTCTCAAAGAAATCTTATATTTCTTAGTAAAGTCAAATTTTTTGGAGTAATTAGGACATCACTTGATAATTAATTAAGTATTAATTAATTACTAGGCCCCTTATTACTTTATTCACTTAAGCTAAACTTATGAGTGTTCTTTTATTATTAGATTGGGCTAAATATATGTCAAGTTGTCTCATTGCATGAAATTAAGACACTTGTCACAATCTAATTGAATCCTCATCTAGGGTTTTCTTTTTCCTTTTATAAGAATTGATCATTCATTGTAATAATCCATTCACATTCATTATTCACTACAAAAAGCATATCAGATGCTTGTGTGGATAAATATTTACTCTCTTAGTTGTAAAGAAAATCAATTGCTTTGATCTCATTTGTGATAGGCATTTTAGTTATAAGTAATTTTTTGGAACTGTGGGGTTCACTATCAACTCCAACATGGTATCAAAGCATTGCATCAGTGACTTCCTATCTAAATTCTGAGAGATCTTGCCTTGAGAGAAAATTTGGCTCATCTTAGGGCAAAACAGGCATCACCATTGAGTCCAAAATGACCAAAAACCTAAGGATCACCTGTTGTTTTATCAAATTTGAAAAAGTTGAAAAAAAAAACTTTAGGGCCGAATATTTCCATACAATAATTTGTATGGTTGTATGGCCTAGGCCTTGTGTAGTAATTCGAAGTAGAAAAAGAAAAAACAGGTTAGTACAAAATTTCTTAGGTTTGAATATTTTTTGGTTTTAAATTTTTTTTATCCATTCAAAAATGTAAAAAATGTCAAATTGTTAAAAAAAGGGGCAATTAAAAGTCTTTAGGGTACATTCAATACCTTGTGTCTAGGCTCACACAAAAGGTTCCATCGTGGCTCCCATCACCGCCGCTTTCTCATGCACTCTAACTACACGATGGTGGTTTCAACACCATCGTTGTCACTTGAAATACTTGATTGATAGCCCTACAATGTGTCAACAATAGCCAAATTTGACACCACTAAAATAAGTTCTGACACTCCAAACATTATGGCATTGAGAATCTCAAAAAATTTGGAAACCAGTAGGGATCAGTGGTGTATAGAACCTTTGTGGTATATTTCATCAAAAATGAAAGAATATTTTGGCACATCTGCATTTACTAACAACTAGATTTTTTCTCGATGAGGTAGAATATTTTGAGCATATTCATTGATGTTAGCATGATGTCATGATGACATCATTGGTACAAGCAATTGTACAACCCCTTCAACCCCCCTTTAAGACCTAATTTTCCCTCAAGGAGCAAGTTTTTATTTTTGGCATAAGTTGGGCATATAGCATAAAAATTAGGAAAACATGATATTCTCGGAAAGCTAGTTTCAAGCACTTTCCAATGGTGCAGGTCTCGTCATCAGATTTTTTTGCTAGTTTATTTTATTCTCGTTTAAAGTTATATCTTCATTTTTTTCCTTCAAGCTTATAAATTTTCGCCTGTATCTCCAATTTTTGTGATTCTAGTGGTATTGGAAAGGTGTTTCAAAGCTCTTTAGATCCATTTATGCACTTTTTCCAAAATCTTCTCCAAGTATATTTTATTCAATTTTTTTGTGATTTCATAATTATGTCAATTATTTGGACGTCTTGGCACTTGGAAAGGATTTGTTTGTGTGAGATGAATTCATTTGATCTACTTTATATGTATTGAGGTTATCAAACTTTGATTTTATCATTTGAGGAAGTATCATGGGTTTTTTGTTCATCCTTATGTGGTCATCTAACAAAGGATAACTATGAGTTTTGGAAAAATGATATCTTGAAACATCTCAGGTGGCTTGATCTTTTGCCTTATCTTTATGAAATTATACCTATACCAGACACACCAAGGAGTTACTTAGCATGGGTTATTATCAATGATCATGTTTTAGGAGTGATTTGTTCTAGTGTTGATTATGAAACTATATGTGTTGTATTAGACATTGATTGTCCCCACACTTTAGAATCAACTTTGGGAGATCCATGGAGACCCTCATATCTCACCATACCTAGAGGATCTTGCTACATATTGTCTCATACCTCTTGTAAATGTAGATTCCATACCATTTGATGATGATAATTTAGAGGAGCTTGAGTACATCACAAGTCTTACATGTTTTGATGGTTTAGAGACTTGTCTTTATCTTCCCAAGTCTTTAGATTGAGACTTTATCACCATCTTCTATTGTTCTTGATCAAATTGACATCACCACATATTTGGCCCCTATTGGTTTAGTGCAATAGGAAATTCATAATCTTTCAAACATAACTACTTGGGATTCCTATCTTGTAGACATATAATCCTTAATTGTAGAGTTGTATATTGAAGATTTGGAGGATTACTTTGAGGAAATTCATCTCCTCTTTATTGACAACCATATCATCATTTTTGGCCCATCATATTCATCACCTTTGTAGCTTGTTCTACATCATTCTTCACTAGTTTCCAGATTGACATCATCTCTTTTTGATATGTAAACACTTGAGAAATTTTCAAAGGAACACATCTTTTGAATTTGAATTCTGATTCTTTCGTATTTTGGGAATGGATTCGCCATCAATAGTGGATCTATTTCTTCCTAAGGGGAGAAATGTTATTTGCAGGAAGTGAATTGTGTTTTGTCTTTAGGCGTTCATTATTGGCACAAGATCTCTTTCTTTATGGGTGGATTCATATCCTCATTTTGTCTCTTGTTCTGGAGGGACATCTATTGTACTTGCATAATAGAAGAAATCCTTGGGAGATCACATTGATTCCTCTTTCTATGGACTTCTTTCACTAGTGTAGTTATTTATTTTTCTCTTTTTTGGAGAATAGTTTTTCCCATGTGGTTTTATCCTTTTCTGTGGTTATGAGATATTTCATTTGTTTCTACATGGGTACCTCATCAACCCTTGTAGCTAAGACCCATCCATGCATGCATCATTGCATTCTTCATTAGTATTTTTACCTTCTTCTAAAGTTAATCTTAAGGGGGTATTGGAATAATTAGGACATCACTTGATAATTAATTAATTTATAGGTCCCATATTACTTTATTCACTTAAGCTAAACTTAGGAGTGCTTTTTTATTAATATATTGGGCTAAATATAGGTCAAGTTGTCTCATTGCATTAGATTAAGACACTTGTCACAATCTAATCAAATCATCATATAGGATTTTATTTTTCCTTTTATAAGGATTGATCATTCATTGTAATCATTCATTCACATTCATTATTCAATATAGAAATCATATTAGATGTGTGTGTGGATAAACCTTTACTCTCTTGGTTGCAAAGCAAACCATTTTCTTTGATATCTCGTTTGTGATAGGTGTTTTAGTTGCAGGTGATTTCTAGGAGTTGTGGGGTTCACTATCAACTCCAACAAAATTTCCTTCACTATATTTTGGTGATGAATTGAACACACAAATAATATAAAATGTAGGCCAATTGCAACACAAAGTTGCTATTCTCTTTACCATTTCCACTCAATTTATCCTAACTCTATATTATAGACACAATCCACTATCCCTACTGATTCAAGTGTTACCCAATTTCTCACTAGGTTTGACTTTTTTAGGTTTAAAAGTATAATGGAAAGGGTGACCCATAGACACATTTGTCTACTTTCACTACATTATGTAGTGAATTTATTTTCTAGGATGCCTTATTAGTAATATTATTCCCATGGTCTCTAATATATACTATTTTGGATGGTTTTGCTCAGTCCTAAATTGTTACATTAACTCATTTGAATAGTAAGTGAAAAAAAATCTTCCACATATTATACCTTATGTGATGTTCACTAACTTAGTTCATTATAGACAAGGAGCATATGAAAAGGTTATTGAATATAATTTTTTATTACAAATCAGTATTTTCTCATATACTTATGCACTCCCAAACTCAAATGTGCAATGGTTTTTCAGTGGAAACTACAACTTTTGATATGAGACAATATTTTATTGATGTGATGTCCTTTATTTATGAATTTGTGTACTATTATTTGGGACTATTGGAATTTGGTAAGCTAGCTTGAGGCTTCTACCTCAAAAGCTCCTTCTGGTATTTTTGAAGCCTCTCCTTCCTCTTTAAACTACACAAAAAATATTTTTTAAGAATACTACACAAATTGTAAACACACCTCCTACATTGGTTTTCTATAATCCTCTACCTAAAAGATGTAGACTATTTACTAATTTTTTGAGTCTCTTCAATCCATCCTTCAATAGATCCTTAAAAATAACTTAGTGCAGTTGCCTCCCATATGCTCACTAAACACTAACTACCCTCTTCCACCTTCTTATGAATTGAGGGCCTTTTTCAATTTCATAGGATACTAGGTAGATGATAGTAATAAATGCTTGTGTCTTAGACATATTATCTCAGTTTATATCAACTTTGGTGTCATATAGTTATCATATGGGGTGGCATAAGTAACAAATTGGTAGTGAAACGAAATCAAATTTATAAATATATACAAATTCCTTTCCCAAAAATTCTTCCAATTTCATTGGCTTTGCACTCACTTCTCTCATGCTAGAGTCTAACACTAATTATCCTTCATCCTCTTTCTCTAATATGGTGGGGAGGGTGGATGCTTTCCCTCAATCTTATTGAAAGAAATGTATTCTTGAACCTGCGATATTTTACCCTTACTAACATGCCTAATAGAATTTATGATGGTCCTTTGTTTATTCCTATTGATTTCAATGGAAAATGTTGGTGTAAATAGGTATTTTACCTAACTAGTTCATTAGTGGGTCC
The DNA here is from genome assembly GCA_007258455.2 of Sequoia sempervirens. Classification (NCBI taxonomy): domain Eukaryota; kingdom Viridiplantae; phylum Streptophyta; class Pinopsida; order Cupressales; family Cupressaceae; genus Sequoia; species Sequoia sempervirens. Next base: position 29,567 of record VDFB02101219.1, on the reverse strand, counting down.
TATTTACATATTAAGTCCACTTAGGTCCTAGGAAAGATTCTAGAAGTCTTAGTTGTCACCTAGATATAATCTTATTATTTTGGCATTTAATACTTTTTCCTAGGTCATTTAGTAATAAGTTGAGCTAGTTGTCACATGTTATATTATTGATACACATGTCATAATCTTATCTAATTCTATCTTTCACCTTGACTATATAAGTAAGGAGATTACACACTTTGTATCATATATCTCATAGATCTTAATATCAAGCAAGCTCATTTCTTTACTCTCTTGTGGAAGGTTTTCATTGTTTTTGTAGGTGGTCTTGGGTGTTGAGCTAATATTATTCTTCTATATGTTATCATAGCCATGGCCATGAAAAACCCTTCTTAGATATGAGGGTAGAGATATTGCCAAATGAGAGATCTTGGTGGATTTTTGTAAAGTTAAGCATGCTCTTTTCTTGCACCATATGTTGATATAGAGAATCATAAAAAACTTGAAAAAGAACTAGATTTGGGGGTTTCTTCTTTGTGGGTTTCTATTGCAGGTTGATTTTGAATCTTTTTGGTGTAGATCTAAGATTACCATTGAGTTCAAAGAGTTAAAGAAAGTCAGTTTTTCTTTTCATTTCATCTAAATTGGACTCGTGAGGCTAGATCTACAAGGGTTTGAAGTTGGGAGGTGGTTTCCAAATCCAAGAGGTAGTTAATATTTTGAAGAATTTTGGGCTAAAGAAGACCTCTCCACCATGTCTAGAAGGCCCAAAAACCCTAATATCAACTATCAAATCATCAAAAGAAGAGACTTTTTCCCCAAGTCCTCAAAAGCTTTTTTATTATATTGTTTCCATCTTGTCCACACAATACAAATCCATACAATTCATATGATTTATAGGTGTCATAGTCAAAAGTGGAATATTTCATAGCATATTCATTCAATGTATAGTTTTCATAATCACTACATCAAGTTTGTTTACAGTCTTCATACTACACCGTCACATCGTACTATCTGGGTCACTTTGTATGGTTTAAGATAGAGTTTTTCTTTTTGGAATTATAAACATTTTTTGTTTCTTTTATTTTATCGATAGTTTAGTGCTATTGGTTTTTGTTTCATGTAGCCCCTAGTTTCAAGTCATCCGTGGGTTCTTAACTAGTTGTGGCATGTGAAGCTACCAACGACTAGCATCACTCACACCCTACTACCTAACCACCTTGTAGGTGGCACCTTTTATATTTTTCTAGTGCACACCTATTGGTCACATTGGTGACTAAGCACCAACCCAAAGCTTAAATTTGACCCCCAAAAGCCCTAATTGGGATTTTTTCTACTAGTCATAACTTTTTGCTAGGATATTAAAATTTTGCAAATGAGGTATCAACAGAAAATTGGTTTTGAGCACTTCATAGTGATACAAGTATTTTTTCCAAATTATGTTGTAGGTGAATTTTATTGTAGAATAAAATAACTTTAACCTTTTTAGACCTCTACGCTCATAAATTTCACCAAATTATCCATTTTTCATGATTCTAGTGGAAATTGATTGGTATTCAAGAGCTCTATCATTCAGTCCATGCAATTTTTCTATATTCATTAGCAGTTATTATTAATTCAATTTTTAATATTTGGCATCTTCAATAATTATTTGGAAAATTGTCTCTTGGAGAATTTATGTTTGTGGGAAATTTATTTTTTAGTTATGATTTAGATTTGGGAGGTATCACATCAATTCATTTTAAATATTTTTCCATTTTGCTCTCTTGGTTTATGTTGATTTAATGGTTGAACCATGGTTTGAGGTTCTAAATTATCATAATTATCACACATGGAAGGTGAGAATGCAAAGATTACTATGGTCTAAGTGTTTATGTTCTACCTTGAGTGACCATCAACTTGATTTTTCTAGGGAATGTGAGAGATTTACTCATTGAAACATATGTGATGAGGCTATAGGTTTGATTTCTATGCATGTTTCTGATAGTTTCCTCTTTCATATTCAAGAGTGTACTACTCCAAAGAAATTATGGGATAAATACAATAATTTATTTGGTTCAATTAGTGAGGTTTTTGCTATGCAATTAGAGGTAGAACAACATCAATTTCTACTTTAAACACTTTTCCTACTATTGAAGACTATTTGATAAAATTTAAATCATTATGGTTTCGAATGGTTGGTTGTGGTAAAGATAAAACTAATAAGGAATGCATATTCTTCATTTTATGTAAGTTGAAAGGTCCATTTGCATACTTCTCTACTTCCTTTTATTCTACAATGGATGGATTAGGTGATTCATTTATCATGCCTTCTTTTGAGACATTTTGTGAGAGGTTGACTAAGGAACAAGAAAAACTTAGTCAACATGATACACATTATAGGAATCAGGCATTGTTACCAACATCACCTAAGGGTAAAAGAAAGAATAAGTTTAAACCCAAGACATTATGTAGTGATACCCCACCTCTTCTAAAGAGGATACAACTAAGGAGAAAACCAAGTATGTGTAAGAAAATTTATAGTACAGAATAAATAGAGAAAAATAATAAGCACAAATTTAACATAGTATTTACATGTAAAACTTGGTAAAATTATACCAAGAAAAAACCACAAGAAAAGATCTTTTGTATTTTATTTCTTAAGAAATTTACAATTACAAATACCTTCAAAAGTTACAAAGAACATGACTTTGAAAGAGTATAATAAATATGAATTGTAGAGTCCTTGACGAACAAAACTTTCCAAAAATATAAAGTGCGACTCATGCAACTACATGCCAAACAATTATCAAATTATTAATCTCAACTATTCATCACTGTTGGAATAATAATAAAATTGACTTCATATTCCAACATTATGGATATTATAATAAACCATGGCATGGTGAACATAAATTTTATAAGAAACAATTAGAAGAGCTGAAGCAACTTCTTTAGGAGCACAAGATTCCATTTCCTTCTTCATCTTCTAGTTCACCCTCTTCTTCTTTGCAACCTTCATCTTCTACACACATCGGTTTCTTTGATCTTGTTAAAGGAGATCATAAGGTGAAATATCATGCTCTTTTTGTAACAAATGTTTATGAGTTAAGATGGATTCTTGACTCTTGGGTTTCACATGGTATTACAAGATCACCAGATAGGTTCTTGTCCTTAAAGTACTTCAATCATGAAGACCCTAATGGCTAATGATGTTTATTTGGATGTTTTTGGTGAAGGAGTTGTTGATGTGCCTAATGGTAGTTTCATAATGTTCTTGGTATTCATATTTGCAACAATATTCTTTCCATTTATCAGATAGAAGAAAGTGACAAGTCCATTGAGTTCACCCTAGATTTAGTCATCATTCATGATTTTCATAGTGAATAACTTGTTGTTGGGTAAGGATGATAATAATTCTCACATCTACACCTTTTCCTAATTTTTTCTAAAAGTGAATGTTCGAAGATGGATTCTCCTACTCCTAGACCTAGTGTGGGTAGTTCTTCATAATGTCATATTGGTTTTGTGAGCCTCGTTGTTCATCAACCCTTTGATGAGGTTCCATGATCTCTTGCTTCTTCAAATTTGAGTGTTGACATGGTTTTTAGGACTTCAGATAAGTAGGATATTCTTTGTTTACCAAATTAGTCTTTGTAGGATGGTTTCATGACAAGCATAGCATGCTTGGCTAGTCATTCTTCTTTTGCATATTTGGAGGACATTTTGAGGGGGTCTCTCTCCTCTTTCATAAATCATCTTATTTGGAGGCTATTCTTAATTTTTGACATCCTTTGTCTTGTCTATATTCTTCATCTACTTTGTAAAGAGGGCGCTTGGAAGGGCTCAAGTACCCTAACTTTCTGAATCTATTAGTTGTGAGTATTCTTTTTTTTTAGTTCCACCCATGAAAATATTCTAGCCTTCAAAATAATTTTTGTTTTCCTACATACATGGATTTGGATATTAGTCTTTCCCTCCTCCACTTTGGCAATAGTATAACCGAATTTAGAAATTGACTAGTTTTAAAATAATTCCATTTGATGCAATCCTCCTTGAAAGACAAAATAATTTTGTTGGGAATTGAGTATTTATCAAAGCTATCCAACCTCAAAGGAAGGAAGGGCCATATGCACAAATTCCTTCCAATACCATTTATAATTCCATAAGATGTTTCCAAAAGAACATAATCAATGACACGTGTACCCCAATTTGAAGATAGGATCCATTTTTTCTTGAGGAAAGGTATTACATTTGTCAATATTTTTCATTTCTTACTTCCTAGGTTAGATAATATGTGATAATTTCTCTACAAGATAAGATAAAATTTCATAAATAGGAGCCCTTAGGTGGGTTGTGGATGGAAAGGATTCTTGATATTTTTTTTACTATCTAAATATTTACTTTGCAAAATATGAACCCATTTTATATTGGGTTGGAGTACATGATCCATACAAGCTTGGCTCCAAGAGCTATGTCTTGAGAGCTTTAATTTCATATTCCCACTCCACCCTAATTTTTTGACTTGCATAATGTGTCTCATGATACTAATTTTTTTTTTTTTTTTGTCTCCAAAGAACCTTGCTAGAATAATTTTCTCATTTTTTGTTTCAATATCTAATTCATCGATAAAGTTAGAGACAAAAGAGAAGGTAGATTGGACAAATATAAATGACTACTTTAAACATTGTTAGTTTTCCTACCCATAATAACCATTTGCCTTTCCATGATGAAATCTTTTTTTGTTACATATTTCCAATAGGGAATCTCACAGCTTCATAGTTCTTCGTTCAAAAGTTAATGGTAGGTGCAAATAAGTGCAAGGAAGGGATCCGACTTTTAAATTCTAAACTTTTGAGTATTTCTACCTATTTGAGGGGCTTGGTGAAGAAGAAGACAAAATCTGATTTTATTGCATTTACTAGTTTCTTTGAGGCCAACGAGGAAGAAAATAACACTTTTTTTCATTATTTTTTCCTCCCTTCACTTGGAAGAACCAAAAAGCATTATATTGTTAGCAAATTATTTTGATTATATGGGAAAAACATGTTTTGAAGGGACCTGAAACCCTTTACAACTGAACAAAAAAAATGTTACTTAAAGATGAAGCATTGAACCAACAACAACAAAACAACAACAAAAAAAATAGAGACCCAACAAGAAAAAACACTGCACATTTCATGCTCCTTAAGGTGTTGGCCATCTCAATTCCTGGTTCCTATGAAGACCAATCATGTGAAAGGGTTCTTTTTTATCATCCTCAAAGGACTTCCTCAGGTTACCTTTCCTTCTAGTAGTAGGGTCTTTAACATCATCCTTTCCAACCTTTTTCCCTTTCCCTTTAGTCATCTGGTACTTCTCCATTAGCTCAATAAAGTAGAGTTGGTATTCTCTTAGCTCACTAATCTAGTAGAATAGGACCTCCAAGGAATCATCACTATTCTTAACGGAAATGTGGCAGGCTTGCAACAATTTTTTGATGTCCACGTTGGTATCCAAAACCTTGGTCTCCAACTCAGCTAGACGCTGCTCACATAAGGACTTGAAGTTGGAAAAGGAACACTCAAGATCGACAATTCTATCAATTCAAATATCCTAGGTAGACCCCTTTAGAATATTCTACAGATTTTCTTTTAATCCCTTGATCTTGATATGTACCCTATCGAATTCCTAAAGAGTCCACTTCACCAACTTGAAAGTTCCAGTGGCCCTTGCATGCGCCATGTCAAGGAGTTTAAAGATTGAGGTGGTATCATCATTTAGATATGAGAAATCCTCCACCAATGGGTTTACCTTAAGAGGTTGTAGCTTGCCATGCCTTGGATTAAATCCCACCTCCTCCTACATAGATTTCTCACCAAAGGGTTCCACACTTGGTGTGTTTCAAACTGGGGAATTTCCAATTTCAACCATCTTCTCCTCTAAACCCTTCTCCTTTCCATGATCTGTGGTATCCTTTACCACATTTTTCAGCACCTAATTCTTCAACTTGGCAATGCATTTGGAAGCCCTTCTAGGATTTTCCTCAGCCTCCACAACCAATACATTCTCCTGCAAACCCTCCTCCTTACCACCCACCTCAACATCATCCTGCCCAATACCCACAACATTTTCCTTAGACTTGGAATCCCCAGAACCAACCTCTGTATCATTGCTAGCAAACTGGGACTCTGCCTCCTGAATAATAATCATCTTGGCAACCCATTTTCCTTTAAGTTTTCCTATCTTTCTTTTCTTGGAAGGGGCGACGACAGGGGAAGAAGACCTATCCTCACCCTTTTCATTCCACTCCTCCTCCCCAAGAATGTTGGTAACTGAACTAGTCAAGCAAGAAACATCACTTAAAGTCTTTTCCTTTCCCTTAATAGATTTAGCAGGAATGAGGGCTTTCACATGCTCCATTATAAGCAAGATGAGACCCTCATGTAGAATCAACACCCTCCTATTTTCAAATGCACATACAAAAAAAATTCCAATGAGGACGAGAGAAAGAAAGGAAATGAAATAAACAACCCATGTCCAAAATGATTTAAAAGAGTGAAATGGTGGCCTAAGATTGTAGTAAACCTGCCTTCAAGGGTCATGTATACCGCATAATAATCTCCACAATGTTTTCCCAAATTTTCTTGAGAGATGTCCTCTCGTAGCCCCAGGATGACATCTTGATAAGCTTCTCCCATTCATCATCCTTAAATAATTGAGCCATAGCCTCCTCATTGCTCTTCTTATCTTTAAATAATTTACGACCAACCATAGGCAACCTAGTAACAACAATAAAATCCTCATTGATCTCGAATACCATACTCTTGACCCGAAGCTTACAATTATGCCAGTATGAAAAAAATTCCACCGAAGCCTTGGGATCATGGCCATGTAGCCTCTCTAGGAAAGGCGTAAAGTTACCATGCTCAAGGATCCTCCAAATTTTCCTATTCTTCCTCAAACTTGCATAGGAGTGGGGCTCAATTCTACTTCGGTCACCCCCCATATTCACAATAACTAGTAGCAGGAACCCTCAGATAGAAACGTTTGACTGAGAGCCAACAAGCAAAGTGATACAATATTAGCACCCTCGGGAAGGAGGGAGTACTCCTGCCACACCTTATACTCATTATTTTTGAAAGCCTCAGTAGTGAAGAAATATGCTAATGAGTTACCCCATCGATAGATGTGAGAAACAAAAGTTTTCTCATAAGATCTCAACATCATAATAGTATGCTTAGTCAACTAATCGACAGTCTAGCTAGGCTTTTGGATTCCACGTAGGCAGTTGATGATGTTTAAAGAGTCTCCCTCCACCCAAAGTTTAGAGAAGCCTGTTTCCAAGGAGAATTTAATACTTATGAATGCAGCCTCAACTTCCACACAGTGATTGGTCTGATTTCCCAATGGGAGTGATAGCTAGCAAATTGTTGATGTGAGATTGAAGGAAATTTTCTTGTTACTGATTATAATAGAATAATAGGGAGTTGAAACCAAATTGAACATCCAAATGATCCAAGACTTGTTGAAACCCTTGGCTTCCAATAATTGAAGAGAAATTTCCAATTTACCCAATCATACGCCTTCACGATGTCTAGTTTTACTAGCATGTTGCTTCAACCAATTGTTTGAATAGAGTGTATTGTCACTTGTGCAATTATAACACCATCTAAAATTGATCTACCAAGAATGAAACCACTTTGTTCCTCAATATTTATGTATGGGAGAACCAATTTCAATATGTTTTCCACTAATTTTGAAATGATCTTATAGACCATATTACAAAGTTAAATGGGTATAAAATCATCTAGAGAGAAAGAATGGTCCTTCTTTGGAATAAGATATAAAAAGGTGTTGTTTAGACCTTTCAACAAATTTCCTTTTCTCCTATATTCCTTAGTAGCTTTAAAAATGTCATTACCCACAGTGTCCCAACATTTGTGAAAGAAAATTTTTGGGAAGCCATCCAGACCAAGGGCTTTGTTAGGGTGTAGTTGCATTACCACATCTTTGATTTCCTCCTCATAAGCAAGTCATTATGATATAGTTTGCCTAGATTTGGAACACCTCTTAGGAGTTGCTCCTAATTTTGCAAATGAGCCCATGCCAATCATTCAAAAGATTGCTAAAATAATCTATTACTTTTGTCTTGATATCATATGGGATTTTTGAACTCATAAATTTCACCAAATTATTCATTTTTCATGATTCTAGTGGCAACTAATAGGTAATCAAGAGCTCTATCATTCAATCCATGTAATTTTTCTAGACTCATGACCAATTATTATTAATTCAGTTTTTAATATTTGGCATCTTCACTAATTACTTGGACAACTGTCTCTTGGAGAAGTTATGTTTGTGGGGTGATTTATTTTTTAGTTATGATTCAGACTTGGGAGGTATGACATCAATTCATTTTAGATATTTGTCTATTTTTCTCTCTTAGTTTCTGTTGATTTAATGGTTGAACCATGGTTTGAGGTTCTAAATTCTCATAATTATCACACATGGAAGGTGAGAATGCAAAGATTACTATGGTCTAAGGGTTTATCTTCTACCTTGAGTGACCATCAACTTGATTTTTATAGGGAATGTGAGAGACTTACTCATTGAAACATATGTGATGAGGCTATGGGTTTGATTTCTATGCATGTTTCTAATAGTTTGTTCTTCCATATTCGGGAGTGTAATACTCCCAAGAAATTATGGGATAAATACAATGATTTATTTGGTTCAATTAGTGAGGTTTGTGTTATGAAATTAGAGGTAGAACAACATATATTTCTACTTTAAACACTTTTCCTACCATTAAAGACTATTTGGTAAAATTTAAATCATTAAGGTCTCAATTGATTGGTTGTGTTAAAGATAAAACTAATAAGGAATGCATATTCTTCATTTTGTGTAATTTGAAAGGTCCATTTGCATACTTCTCTACTTCCTTTTATTCTACAATGGATGGATTAGGTGATTCATTTATCATGCCTTCTTTTGAGACATTTTGTGAGAGGTTGAATAAGGAACAAGAAAAACTTAGTCAACATGATACACATTATAAGAATCAGGCATTATTAGCAACATCACCTAAGGGTAAAAGAGAGAATAAGTGTAAACCCAAGACATTATGTAGTGATACTCCCACCTCTTCTTAAGAGGATAAAACTAAGAAGGAGAAAACCAAGTATGCGTAAGAAATTTTATAGTACAAAATAAATAGAGAAAAAGAATAAGCATAAATTTAACATAGTATTTACATGTAAAACTTGGTCAAACTATACCAAGAAAAAGCCACAGGAAAAGATCTTTTGTATTTTATTTCTGAAGAAATTTACAATTACAAATACCTTCAAAAGTTACAAAGAACATGACTTTGAAAGAGTATAATAAATATGAAATGTAGAGTCCTTGTCGAACAAAAATTTCTAAAAATAGAAAGTGTGACTCATGCAACTACATGTCAAACAATTATCAAATTATCAATCTCGACTATTCATCACTGCTGGAATAATAATAAAATTGACTTCATATTCCAACAACATGGATATTATAATAAACCTTGGCATGGTGAACATAAATGTTATAAGAAACAATTAGAAGAGATGAAGCAACTTCTTCAGGAGCACAAGATTCCATTTCCTTCATATTCTAGTTCACCCTCTTCTTCTTTCAAACCTTCATCTTCTACATACATATGTTTCTCTGATCTTGTTAAAGGAGATCATAAGGTGAAATATTATGCTCTTTTTGTAACAAATGTTGATGAGTTAAGATGGATTCTTGACTCTTGGGTTTCACATGATATTACAAGATCACCAGATAGGTTCTTGTTCTTAAATTATACTTCAATCATGAAGAACTTGATGGCTAATGATGTCTATTTGGATATTTTTGGTAAATGAGTTGTTGATGTGCCTAATGGTATTTTCATAAAAAAAATTGTATTCATATTTTCAACAATATTCTTTCCATTTATTAGAAAGAACAAAGTGGTAAGTCCATTGAGTTCACTCTATATTTAGTCATCATTATGATTTTCATAGTGAATAACTTGTTGCAATGGATAAGGCTAATAATAATGCGCACATCTACACCTTTTCCTATTTTTTTTTTCTAATGGTGAATGTTCAAAGGTGAATTCTCCTACTCCTAGATCTAGTGTGGGTAGTTCTTTAGAATGTCATATAGTTTTGTTAGCCTTGTTGTTCATCAACCCTTTGATAAGGTTCCATGATATCTTTCTTCTTCAAATTTGAGTGTTGACATGGTTTTTAGGACTTTGGATGAGTAGGATATTATTTGTTTACTAGATTTTTCTTTGTAGGGTGGTTTCATGACAAGCATCTAGCATGCTTGGCTAGTCATTCTTCTTTTGCATATTTGGAGGACATGTTTGAGGGGGTCTCTCTCCTCTTTGATAACTCATCTTATTTGGAGGTTGTTCTTAATTTTCCATATCCTTTGTCTTCTTCCTTGATTGGGGTCATGTCACCTGATTTGTTGAGACATTCTTGGAGACATTTGATTTATATTCAAAAATATATTTTATGAGGCTTCCTATCTCTTTCTTCTTCATATATATGGAGTTTATTCAACATCAGTCATTGGATTTCTTTCTTCCCAAGGGGATACTTGTTGTTTATAGGCATTGGATTCTCTTCTATTTTAGAATATTCTTCAAAGGTTTTGGAGGTGGTTCATTATGGGGTGCTATGTAATATTTTTATTTCCCTCTTATGTGGGGCTTTTGTAATGTATCTTCATGATGGATGTAGTCCTCAAGGGGTATTGAAGAGGCCTCCATTTATATATCATTTAATTAATTCTACATGATTATTTTCATGCATTCTCTCTTTTGGAGAGGGGGTTTTCCCATGTGGTTTTTCTCATTTTCTTCATTTGTGACAGATCATTTGTACATGGGTACCTAACGTGACCTAATATTCGGGACCTATCCTTGTATATTTGCATCATTTGCATAATAATATTCTCCCTAAGTTTCACTTAAGGGGGGGTGTTGGTGTAAATAGGTATTTTACCTAACTAGTTCATTAGTGGGTCCTATTTACATGTTAAGTGTTTGATTGAGAAAAGGATGAAGATCCCATTCCCAATTGTTTTGGATTGGATTAAAGATGACCTCAAGAACCACTTGGCTACAAACCTATTGGGGAGAGCTAGAATGATGGATCAAAGCTTTAATCCAATATTTAAATGTGTGTAGATATGATTTAGATGATGATTAATTGATTGATTTCTAAATGAAATGATCTAATTATAAAGACTATGTGAATGCAATGATCTATTATGATTTCTAATAAATTAAATGCAAACAAACAAATTTAATTTCCAAAAATGAGAAGGGAAGATATAAATGCACCTGATGTGTAAATTTGAACTTGATCTTGTTAGTAAATTTGAACTTGATGTGAAAATGAAGGCTCCAAGATACTATTCTATAGCTTTTGTCTTCTGGGTGTTGTTGAAACTTCATCTATTGATAAGAATGTTGGATGTTGCTGATATGTGGTTGTCATTGATGTCAACACTATTGGAATTAGAGGTTGTATATGTCGAGGATATTGAGAAAATTGTAATAAAGTAAGTTGCAGGTTGTCGGTGGTGCAGTGAAGTTTAGTTTAGTCAACATACTAAGCCAACTCAGTATGTTGATGATCAGAGGTTTTGGATTAAAGGGTTTGTTTTCAAGTATATCTAGTTTATCCACATTAAGTCTTATATATTTGCATGGAGATTTGATCGAGTTATGAGTGTCTATGTTCTGATAGTTTTTTTGTTGCTTCACTGCGCTCCCCGGAAGAGGATGATGATTCTAGCAACATGAAGTGTTGTGGATGCTTTGGCATTTCCATGATGCTTGTGGATGTTTCTATATTGTGCTCTATCTTCATTGCATCCATATTGATCTATGTGTTCACAATTGAATTTTCTCTGTGTGTTCATGTTTTTCTATGTTCTCGCCAACATGGTGATCAGAGTGTGTCAGGGATCTTCGAGGAATAATTATCAAGATGCTCTTATGTTCGAGGATTATTTTGGGTCCTCACTATGTTGTGGGCCGACCGGTTAATCTCTCACACATTGATAATTATTTATGTTTCTTGGGTCGACAATTTGTATTCATTTTATATTTTATCATTTACATGTAGATGATGTTATTCGTCAGGATATATATGAGCAACTATTTTATCATTTAAAGGAATGATTATGAAGTGAAGTAAAAAGGAAGTCCTGTGCAAATAATGTTCTACTAATTCAAAGGCGTAGTTAAGTGTGAAGAAGAGGAGTGGAGTTTATGCTTAATCAAACTGTAATTAGGCATGAGCATACTAGTTTTCTCGGGCCAATCTTGTGGATGCACTCACCTTCTATAAGACAAATGTCTTCCTCGGGGTAGTAAGCCCTTGCTGTATTTGGAGTAGTGAGCTCTAGGTAGTGTGCTTGAATGCATGTGCATTCCCCATTTATTCTTCTATACTTTTAACAATGTATAATCTTGTGGACTAACCTCCATCGTTGTTTTTCCCCTAACAGGGTTTCCACGTAAAAAAAATTGGTGTTATGTGTGTTTCTGATGTGGTAATGATTTATGCTTTCATGGTTATTAATCAAATATGAGAACAAGTTTAATAAGTTTAAATTTATGTGACAACTGATTCACCCCTCCTCTCAGTTGTCTACCTTGGTGTTTCCAAAAGAGGAAATATTGAAAATTCCATGACTTGTCAACTTCTAGGGTTATGATGCATGAATGAAAAAATAAATTTCAATCTCCCTTCAACTCACTTTAGATTTGTAACCCACACACATAAGAGGAGAGGAAGGGTTGTGCCATATAGGGGCTTACCTCAATCAAACCTCATGTTGGTATTTCTACCTCCACAATGAAAAATTATGATAAAAGAGAGTGTATCCTTGGATGGATAGAGGCTAATGGATAAATAAGTAATGAATTGACAAGTTTTTGTAGCTCACCACTTAGATCTAATCTCCTTGATGGACTGAAGTCACACTCATCACCTTTAAGGAATCAAGATCAATTGTTACTTTATTTGATTTGATTTAATGACCTACAAGTGTTAGTAAATATGAACAAAATGCATGTAAAACATATGACAAACTTACATAACATATGACATGATGCTTGAATGATGAAATTTTACATTGATCTTGATAATTCTACTCTTAACTACTATTGAATTGATTTTTGAAGTATAATAATTGCTCTCCAAAATTGCTTCCCCTTCAAATGGTGAAAATACTATGTATATATATGAAATTCTTCTAATATTTGAAAAATAAAATATCAATAGCTGATAATTGAAATTGGAAATTAAAATAATAAATTACTGACACTAACATATTCAAATTTGGGGCCAAATTAGTTGGTCTAGGATGCAGTATGCCCTACACTAGATCCACCTTTTTCGGGGATTAAAAGTGTCGAGGGAAAATATTAATTACATATTTTGATTTCCCATGTTTGTTTTTCTAATAATGTTTATAAAATGGGTAGTTAATGCATAAAAGGTCCCAACACATAGGGGAGAGCAAAACCTAGTGTGAAATTGTTAAGGGTGACAATTTTCAATGCTACATTTAACCCCCACTTTAGTGAGAGTATGAACTTATGCTTAGACTCACACTAAAGTAAGAATATGTTGAGAAGGGTTCAATTATCCAAAAATTAAAGAGATAAGATGGCATTGAATATAGGGGAAGCAGTAGCCCCCAAGATTCAAGATAATATGGAAAGACAACATGAGGACAAAGGAACACGCTTGTATGAAATGCAATGTAGCATGACAACATGAAGCATGCATGAAAAAGACACTACACATAACATAACATAATACAAAGACAAAAAATACATAACATTAATGTAAACATAAATTAAAACAACAAAAAAACAAAGATATTGCATTTGAGACACAAATAACAAAACACAATGCAAGGTTAGTACTAAGAAGATTTGAGTCAGTAAGGTAAAAAGACCCCAGTCTTAAATTAGTCTCAAATACTGAACATCATATATTGAATGTATGCTAGAAAAAATAGTGCTCTCATAATGACCAGTAAAGTGCATTATGCTAAATCACTCATGAACTACATAGATCCATTGGCTAGAAAGTTGTGTTATTTTAGGTGTCCATGCAATATGATGGGTTCTACAAGGCTAGAAAGCTACGTTATGCTAGGTATCTCATGAAACACATGGCTCCATCAACAAGCAAGTTGTTTTATGCTAGGTGGGCATGTTGAAAGGTTCTCAAGCTCATGAATCAAAAAGCTATGTTATGCCAAATCCATGGACTATCTTGCAAATCATGCCTCAAGGAGTGCAGAAAGTTTAACATCATGGGGGACCATTCAATATCACAAGGGACAAAAATCACCTCAAAGGGTGTATAAAGTTTAATGTTGCAAGGGATGAAAAAAATAACCTCAAGGGGTGTACAAAGTTTAACATTATGGGGGACGAACATCCAAAGGCCACATGTCAAGGGGCATTATAAATAACACCACCACCAAGGGTGTATGTCAATAGATCAAAATATATCAAAGGAAACTACTCATTACATGGGAGGTCACACCCTAGGGAGTATCACACATGAAACCACCACTAAGAGAGGACAAATCATGGAATGAAGGTTGACCACTTAGGGATTACTAGGCGTAGTACTACCACAAAAGGGACATAACATGCCATGAAATTTACTCTTTTAAATGGGTATCAAGACTAATACCACCACAAAGAAGACAACCAACATATATTGAGAAGAACACACTTTAGTGAACATTGAATGATATTGCTATGAAAGATGACAAAATATGAGAGACAAGGCCACACCTTTTAGAGAATGTATAATATCACAACTAATAAGAGACCATTTTATATCTAATAATTTTAATATGTGGGGTAGTATACCCCCCTTGTTAAAATGTTAGTTTACTTGCTACACTAATATTTTAAAGAGATAATGAAGAGGTAAAGGATTCCTTATAAAGGAATACACTTTACAGGAGGCTAACTACCCTTGCCCCCAAGTGTAAGGGAAAAACTAAGCCTATATGGATTGTGTTGCATTACTCAATGATAAGATATGATTTCACAAAATATATTGTGCCCTCTATATGGTAATGAGTATCTAATGATACTACAACTACCACATAGCAAGGAGCAAAGTCATAACTATTTAATTTATCATCTTATCATATTCATCCTTACAAGGATCCATGCCATCTAATATTCTTTAAAGTACAAAATTCATCAGTAGCATCACCAAATAATCTATGATATGGACAAAAGGATGAATTTTTATTCTTATGATGAACATCTCTTCTTTCTTGCATAGGAGGTAATTTAATGAATTCCAATTGTAAAAGTGTTCTTAAGGTGCATTCAATTTTAGACAATGGATGTGGAGTGGGTAGGAGACCCCTTCTAATAGGTGCATAAGGTTAATATAGTTTATAGGATGGTGTAAATTTTTTATGTAAAGGTGGAGGACCTTGATAACTGATTCATTTTTTCTCTAGATGGTATACACATGATAGTTCTATCCCACTCGCGAGAGATATATCCATTACTCAAAGGTCCTGGATTTCCTTTTGATGGACCATTGAAGTCAAGTTTTATCCAACCAAACTAAGGTGGTGACCACTTTGCATCAACTCTTTTTTAAGGTATCAACACCTACGACCCCATTAATAGGAGAAATTGTAGTTGTGACCATTTTTTGGACATTTGATTATCGCAAGAATAGATGCAATTACTATGATTATCCTTCAATTAAAATTTGTTAATCATAATTTAAATAATGTAGGTTTCAACCTTATTCAATAAAGAGGGGAGGGGCATTTCCTTATCCTAAAATATTCTTTGGTTTCTCTCTTTCTAGATTTCCCATACTCTTAGAATAGACGAACTTAGTATCCATAAGTGGTTAAAATTAACCTGGTTATTGAGAGTGGGCCATGATTTGAATATGCATAAGATGTCATTTGGTAATGCACAAAAGAAACCTAATTTCACACATAACCAATGCTAGCATTCATGGGAAAAATGACAACCAAGTAAAAGATGATCCATATATTTGTCATCTACTTTGTAAAGAGTGCGCTTGGAAGGGCTTGAGTACCCTAACTTTCTAAATCTATCATTTGCGAGTATTTTTTTTGTAGTACAACCCATGAAAACATTCTAGTCTTCAAAATATTTTTTTTTTCCAACATACATGGATTTGGATATTAGTCTTTCCTCCCTCCACTTTGGCAATAGAATAACCAAATTTAGAAATTGAATAGTTTTCAAATAGTTCCGTTTGATGCAATCCTCCTTGAAAGAAAAAAGTATTTGTTTTCAAATGAAGGAAGGGCCATATACAGAAATTCCTTCCAATGCCATGCATAATTCTATAAGATGTTTCCAAAAGAGCATAATCAATGAGATGTGTACCCCAATCTGAAGATAGGATCCATTTTTTCTTGAGGAAAGGTATTACATTTGTCAATATTTTTCATTTCTTACTTCCCAGGTTAGGTAATATGTGATAATTTCTCTACAAGATAAGATAAAATTTCATAAACTGGAGCCCTTAGGTGGGTTGTGGATGGAATGGATTCTTGATATTTTTTTTATTATCCAAATATTTACTTTGTAGAATATGAACCCATTTTAGATTTGGGTTGGAGTTCATGATCCATACAAGCTTGGCTCCAAGAGCTATATTTTGAGAGCTTTAATTTCATATTCCCACACCACCGTTATTTTTTGACTTGCATAATATGTCTCATGTTATTAAAATATTTTTTCTCCAAAGAACCTTGCTAGAATAATTTTCTCATTTTTTGTTTCAATGTTTTATTCATCAATAAAGTTAGAGACAAGAGAGAAGGTAGATTGAATTGATATAAATGATAGTTTTTAACATTATTAGTCTTCCTACCCACAATAACCATTTTCCTTTCCATGATGAAATCTTTTTTGTTACATCTTTCTAATAGGGAATCCTGCAGTTTCATAGTTATTAGTTCAAAAGTTAATGGTAGGTGCAAACAAGTGCAAGGAAGGGATCCCTTTTTTAAATTCAAAACTTTTGAGTATTTCTACCTATTTGAGGGGTTTGGTGAAGAACAAGAAAAAATCTGATTTTATTGCATTTTCTAGTTTCCTTGAGGCCAAAGAGTAAGAATATAACCTTTTTTCATTATTTTTTCCTCCCTTCACTTGGAAGATCCAAAAAGCATTACATTGTTAGCAAATTGATGTGAGACTTAAGGAAATTTGCTCATTACTGATTATAACAAAATAATAGGGAGTTGAAACCAAATTGAACATCCAATTGATCCAAGACTTGTTGAAACCCTTAGCTTCCAATAATTGAAGAGAAATTCCAATTTACCCAATCATAGGCCTTCATGATGTCTAGTTTTACTAGCATGTTGCTTCAACCAATTGTTTGAATAGAGTGTATTGTCACCTGTGCAATTATAACACCATCTAAAATTGATCTACCAAGAATGAAACCACTTTGTTCCTCAATATTTATGTATGGGAGAACCAATTTCAATCTATTTCCACTACTTTTGAAATGATCTTATAGACCGTATTACAAAGTTAAATGGGTCTAAAATCATCTAGAGACAAAGAATGGTCCTTCTTTGGAATAAAATATAAAAAGGTGTTGTTTAGATCTTTCAACAACTTTCCTTTTCTCCTAGATTACTTAGAATCCTTAAAAATGTCATTACCAATAGTGTCCCAAAATTTGTGAAAGAAACTTTTCAGGAAGCCATCTAGACCAAGGGATTTGTTAGGGTGTAGTTGCATTACCACACTTTGATTTCCTCCTCATAAGCAAGTCATTATGATATAGTTTGACTAGATTTGGAACACCTCTTAGGAGTTGCTCCTAATTTTGCAAATGAGCCCATTCCAATCATTCAAAAGATTGCTAAAATAATCTATTACTTTTGTCTTGATATCATATGGGCTTTCTGATATGGACCATCATCTTAATTGATATTATTTATTCTCTTTTGGATTCTTTGCACCTTGGTAGCATTGTGTTCAAGAACTTAGTGTTTCTATCCATGTATTTCAATCACAATTCCTTGGATTTCTAACACCATAAATTTCCTCTTTTTCCAAGATTTTGGAGTACTCTCACATTAGTTCTTTTTCTTTAATATAAATCTTGTTTAATCCATTCCAAAACAAAAAAAAAACTCTTCATTCATTTTTTCCTAAATCATTTCAACCCTTTTATTTTCAATGAAGATATCCTTAAAATGTTCTTTGTTCCATTGTTTTAAATTCTCTTTGACCTTCTTCAATTTTGAAAAAGACTTAAACATTCTAGTATCATAATGATGGTCCTCTTCCCACCATTTTTTGATGTTATGTAGGAATTTTGGATCTCTCATCCACATATTTTCAAACTTGAAAAGGCTTTGTTCAAGTTTTTTGTCTTCTATAATTTATAATATTTTTTTGAAATATTAATGATAAAATTGAAAAAAATATGCTAGAAAAAAATATGGTTATTATATGAATAATGTAAATTAATTGTGATAAATTATTATATGAACAATGTAAATTAGTTGGAAGAAATTATATTATATTAAAGAGTTTAATTTTAAATCAATTTATTTTAGAAAAGTCATATAGAAATATAAATTAAGTAGAAGACAAAAATATTGATAGTTATATAACTTAGTTTGCATAATTTTAGATGTATTATTAGTTGGTGGACAATGTAAAAAAAGCAATAGGAAATGAGACCATATCTTACAAAATAATGATAAAATAGAACTATAATACATCATGAAATGTACATCTTACAACAACATCAATAATAATGATAAAGACAAAGTGACAATACGTCATGAAATGTACATTTTACAACAACATCAATATCAACTATAAAACAATTTAAAAATAAACTTAACTTGAAGAATGAGACAAAAAGAATATAACAAACCTTTTAATTAAAACCCATAATAAAAATCTAACCTAATTTTTTTTTTAAAAATCATAAACTAATTTGAAGAATCTCAATGTCTAAAGTAAGATAAATTAGTTGGCCTCTCATTTCATTTCACTAGATTTGACATAGAACTTTCTAAATCAATGTAATATGTACCATTTGGAGTTTTGCATGAGGTGGGTATTCAAATTTAGATTTGGGTGTCGTCTTGTACTTAGTTTGTATGGTGAGGAGGATTAAGACTTGGTTTACTAATTATATATGAGCACCATGTGTGAATGGGTGGGTAGATATATGACCAAGGACTACTCAAGTATATCTTGTTAAGTCAAAAGTTGGGGCCAATAACAAAATGGAAAATGTGAGGTGTAGTTGAAATTTTATTTCATGATGAATATGGATGCAAATTATGCTTTCAACCACACTCATGGTGTGACATTAAAAAGTGGTTAGATTTTGTGTGGGAAAGCACTCAACACAAATAAAATATTTATAATAATGGGACATTTTATTTTGTGGAAGAGATTCTTTTGTTAAAAATAATTAGATTATATAGATATCGATATCTTTTATTTCATAATAAGTAGATTATACAATGATAAATAAAGATATTTAGTTTTAGTTATGTTATCATGATTAAGAAAAACTAATCCGTCAAAGATGAAAATAATTGCACGTTTAGGATTTTGAACCTTAATGAATGATACAATCAATGTATACAACATCATCCTTATTGGTTGTTTTATGACCCCTTTATTTGATAAGAAATTTTGATTAGATTTTATTTTTTAAAATGAGTTTAAAGTTTTTGTTAGATTCTATTTTTACTTATTTGTTGAGGAGAAAAGTATATATATATACTTTTTTTTTTATCAGTAAGCACTATCAAAGGGAGCAACTCCCTTTATATTAAAATAAAAAATATTACTTATTTTTTTATCTTGTTCTATTTTATATATAAGATGACCTAAACTTTAAAACTTATTAGCCATCACCTTAGTTCATTTCTAAATTGTTAGGACCAACTCTTTCTGCAACCATTCTTATCTCCTAAAGTTGATCATGGGCACAAATTTTCTCTTTGAATAAGACTATTCATGTAGCCTTGTCCTCTTAATAGAAATTTCTTTTCTTTCTTTATCAAGCTGTAGACACCTAAAAATTATCATTAGGCCCATGAATTAATTAAATCCCCCTTTTCATCTTTTTATTTATTTGTAATACGAAACAGAGTTGCATGCATTATATTAAGAGCAAAAAATTTTACATCCATTTTAGCCTTACTTGGAATTGGGAAAGTTCGAATGACACTGAGTGCCTACATCCACCCTTACAAAATCTCCCCCAAAACATATCAAAATTCTGCCCTAGGCCATAGATTCGATTATCAGTTTATCAGTGTGACACTAGCCTCATGACTTATACAAAACATCAACCACCCAACTGTTGCTATCCATCATTCTTCTTCGTTGTAGAACCTAGTGGATTCCACCAGGTTTGCAAACGCCCCACACCACTCCAAGCCTTCTGTTTCATTCAATCCCAGCTGTCTGCATAGGAAATTGTAGCCAATCATTTCCCATCGCCTGTGGCACTTCAAACCTTCTGCTTTCACGTCCATGATGAAAGGAGGCCACTCCACCTCTACGCCTTGTAGGAACATTTTTTCAATGTCATCTGACAATGGAATCCCCACTCCCAATTGCGCCACCGCCACATCCACATCATCAAGCAAAATTGCTACCTTGAAGACCATCCTAAGCAGGACTAGGCACCTTAGTTTCGATCGATTTATGTCTAACAGTGATGCAAGAAAGCGAGAGGCAATATCAAAATTTTCCCTTGTCCGGTTGTTGGAAAAGTAGAACTTCCCAATCACCATCCTCATGGCTTCCAACCATAGAATGTATTTTTTCAAGCAAATCTTCTTGAGCCTTTGATCCATAATAAACCTTGAGAAAGCAAATTGCTTTTTTGAGCATTGTAGCTTGATCAGAGTGTCCATCTTTGAGATCAACTACACATTTCTTGACTCTTCATCACTTAATATAGTTGTTTGCATTTGAAATGTTCAAAGAGCCAACTATCCTCATTAATTCTTTCTACCTCCATTTTCACTGCCTCTTATTTTCATACGACTCCCTAGAGGTGGCATTCAATTTCCTTAGAGGGAACGTACTTCAACTTCCAAGTGTTTTATTTTGGAGATGCCTTTCCATATAATTTCATCATTACCATTCCAGTAAGAACTCCTCCCAAGTCTGATCCTCCCATTCCGATGCCACCAGATCTTGTGAATGAACTCTGTAGCAACCAGTTTTGGAATTCATTTAATGTTTAAGTCCCTGGATGTAGATATGACTCATGTGGTTGATCTTATTCCCAACTCTAATGGTGAAAACAAAGGCATGATTGTCAGGGCTTGTCAAATCTCCTCTCCTTAGGAATGCTTGCGGCCATATGGGTGGTAAGCCTTGTTGGCTGATGTGATGTCATGATCTGCATCATCCTCCTCCTATGGGTTGCCCATGAGCCCAATCTAGCCACGAGGCACAAACAATAATGCTCCAATGGCACATGGGAAAATCCCCTCTTTCATCTTTGATAATTAAATAATTAACATAATTATTTAATTATTATCTAACGTCGCAAAGCCTTCTTTTAATTAAATAATCTAAATTATTTTATTAATTCATTTTATCCTTCTATGTCTTCTTTTGATTAATTAAATAATTTGTTATTTATTTAATTACGTCATTAATATCTTTAACCTCTATAATTAAATAAATTTATATTTATTTAATCATTTATCATTTTCCACTATAATTAAATAATTATGACAATTATTTAATTATTCACTTTTGACATCTTCCATCACAAATTAATTAAATTTTATTTAATTAAATAACTTATTTTTCCTCACTTTTTGAATTAAATTTCTATTTACTCAAAAATTTAACTCACTTTTTCCTCTTGCAATGAGATAATGTTTCCATTATTTCAAAATGCAATTTCCTCTTTGAACAACTTGATTTTGTCAAAAAATCATTCAATTTCCTCTTGCTCTTCTCCTTCCAATCTTATCCTGTCTTGTCTCATTTAATTTCGGCGATTGATCGAAATAAATTTATCAATTGATCTCATCCGTCCATTTTCCATCTGGCTCTCTATAAATAGCATTGTCTATCATCTTGATTTATCTAGAATTTATATGCTACCATGTTGTTGAGATAATAATTTCTTCAATATTTTGTTGTCATAATCTTTAGGCTAGTATTTGCATACTTGATCTAAGGGCAACACTTATATTATAGAAAATTTGAGAAGAGCTATAGAGGTCATCTAATGGACACATGAATTCGGTGATAGCGTTTCATTTTATTTAATGTTCACGCTTTTCATTGTGCTTCGTAGTTGATTAGGATTTTAGAATTACTAATTAAATGTTTAGTTTCATTAATTTTTTATTTTCCCTAATCACACAAGCCAAATACTGTAGATAGTTTGACCATTATCATGACAACAAACACTTCATATTGAGGACCAATGATTTTTTATTTGAGTACAAACCCTAGATCATCATGACATCATTAGATAATTATATCTCATTTAGATTACATCATATAAACTCAAAACTTATTTTGGAACTCTTATATATATATATATATATATCCTTTGAATTTAGAAGCCTTTAATTTTGGGAGCAAGGGAATTCTTTTCGCTCTAGTTACCACCGACAAAATCCTTTGGAATCCATATTTTCTCCAAGGGCCTTTGACAAGGATACTTTCTGCTCCTTCCATTTAATCCTTTGCTAGATCTCCTTTGTCCACGATTATCCACCCGTCTTGATCTTTTGTTCAAGAAATTGTCTTATTTCACACCAGTATCTAATTCTTGCCTTCATATTTCTTCTTTCTGTTGTTTTTCCATGAACCTTTCCTCCAACACAGTTTCCCAAATCAATCACTTGATAGACTTGGCCTAGTTTATTCTCTTCACATAGACTTTCCCTCCATAGATCTTTTATGAAAATGCCTTAAAACATTTTTTTTTAATGTGTGTTTTTTTTATGCTTATGGTTGATGCTCATTTTATCATGCTTCTAATTCATTTCTATTTTCTATATACATTTCCATGTTATCATGCTTAGTTTTTCTCTAATACTTTTGTCCCTTGATTTGTGTGTATGTCTGGAGTGAAGGTGACATATCATTACTAACCATTCACAAAGTTTATAGGTGAAATGTAGATCATATCTTAGTTATTATGGTTCTAGTTGTGTTTTTTTTTACTTTTTCATACTTTGGTATGACCTACTTATGTAGATTTGTATGTGCATCAAAGTGGAGGAAAATTATAAGGGTGAAAAGTGCAACACTACATTTTGACCTTTCATTTAAAGCCATTTTTTATGGTTAAGTTGAGTACTTGTCCTAGCACACAATGTTGACTAATTTGGTACCCTTTTACCCAAATTTACAATTAATCATAAAATAGAACTAAATCCATCATCATACATGCATTAGCTCTTGAATTATTTGTTCCTCTCTTGGTTTCAAATTTGCACCTATGAATGTGACCTAGTTCATTTTCACATATGCATATTTGACCTTTAAAGCTTTAAATACAAATCTAATCATGGGATTGAGCCAACCCCTCCACCAAAGGTTTTAAATTATGTTCAAAGTCAAATATAAAAGGATCTAGCCCATTTGATCATTTAAGATCTAAGATTTAGAATCTATCATTGAATCTAGAAACCATTACAAAATGATCCTTATGTGATTTAGTCACTCACTACATAGCTTTGTGTTGTCTTAGTCCATTCAAATTGCACCACCTCTTTTTCAACCAATTTGGAAACATTAGTGTCATACTAGGTCTTTATATTACATATGTACATTTTTGTTCCAAGTTTCAAGTTGCTCTCATTAGGAAAATGCCTAATGCATTCATTACATGTTACCGAGCTCTTTTATAAAAGATCATTGAATTAAATATAACAACTTGTCATAAGGAGAAGACCCTTGTTTAATAGGTTTCCAAAGTTTTTTTTAATAATTTTAGTCTTTATTGGAAGTCTAAACATCAAAACAAACACTAATTTGTAGGTCATGAATTCATTTTTAATGTTAAGACTAGATTAGCTAGTGCAAAATTGACTTAAAATTTACACAAACTTAATTTTTACAAATCCCAAACATCATAATCTACTCATCCTAAACCTACTTTAAAATTCAAACAATGACAATAAAATTATCTCTTCACCAACCTCAAAATACACATTTACTTTTTACTATTTATTTTATTTTTAAAAGAAACCGCATACACATTTCACTACCCAACTCTTTATCTAAGTTATTTATTTAAATGATGGATTATTTTATTCCTTATGAGGTTTCCTTAACCATACAAGTTAAATGCAAATTGATGTCTTTGCTTGACTAAGACTTTTTATCTCACTTTTTAAAATATTAATGTAAACCATTATTAGTGAATTTATAAGTTTCTATATTTTTAACGTGTTACAAAAATTCCATTGACCCATCTAAACCAACACGTGTCTCCTACAAGAATTTCTCTCACATGAAACGAGATAGGAGGGAAAGTGGGATTTCAATATAGTGGTAAGTGGATAAATACACAACATATTATTATATAAAACTTTTTGAATTATTAACGATAAAATTGGAAAAATATATGGTTATTATATGAACAACATAAATTAAGAAAATATATTATATTAAAGAATTTAATTTTAAATAAATTTATTTTACATAAGTTATATAGTAATAAAAATTAAGTAAAAGTTACAAAATATTGATAATTATGTTATCTAGTTTGCATTATTTTCGTTGTATTATGTGTCGATGAACAATGCCAAAAAAACAATAAGACATGAGATCATGTGTTACAAAATAATGGTAAAGACAAAATGACAATACATCATGAAATGTACATCTTACGACAATATCAATAATAATGATAAAGACAAAATGACAATACATCATGGAATGTACATCTTACGACAACATCAATATCAACTATAAAAACAACTTGAAAACATACAACTTAATTTGAAAAACAAGACAAAAGAATATAACAACTTTTTAATTAAAACCCATAATAAAAATCTAACCCAAACTTTAAAAAAAAGTCATAAAGTAATTTGAAGAATCCCAATGTCTAAAGTAAGATAAAATTGTTGGCCTCTCATTTCATTTCTCTAGATTCGGCATACAACTTTCTAAATCAATGTAATTTATAGCATTTGGACTTTTGCATGAGGTGGGTATTGAGGTGGGTATTCAAATTTGGGTGTAATTTTGTAATTAATTCATGTACTTACTTAGTTTGCATGGTGAGGAGGACAAGTTATTGTATAGGATTAAGACTCGATTTAGTGATTATAAATGAGCACCATGTGTGAATGGGTGGGTAGATATATGACCAAGGACTACTCAAGTATATCTTGTTAAGTCAAAAGTTGGGGCCAATAACAAGATTGCGAATGTGAGGTGTAATTGAAATTTTATTTCCATGATGAATATCAATGCAAATTATGCTTTCAACCACACCCATGGTGTGACATTAAAAAGTGGTTAGATTTTGTGTGAGAAAGCACTCAACACAAATAAAATATTTATAATAATGAGATATTTTATTTTGTGGAAGAGATTCTTTGGTAAAATAATTGTACTATATAGATATTGATATCTCGTATTTCATAATAAGTAGATTATAAGATGATAAATAAAGATATTTATTTTTAGTTATGTTATCATGATTATGAAGAGCTAATTTATCAAAACTTCGAATAATTGTGTTTATAAGATTTTGAACCTTGATGAATGATGTAATCAATGTACACAACATCATCCATATTGGTTGTTCTATGACCACTTTAGTTGATAAGAAATTTTGATTATTTCATTTTAAAAATGAGTTTAAAGTTTTAATTAGATTCTATTTTTACTTATTTATCTAGGAGAAAAGTCTATACTTTGTTTTTTTTTAATTTTTTACTTATTTTTGGTCTTTTTCTATTTTATATATAAGTTGGCCTAAACTTTAAAATTTATTAGCCATCACCTTATTTTAGTTTTGAATTGTTAGGAACAACTCTTTTTGTACCCATTATTATGTCCTAAACTTGATTGTGGGCATAAATTTGCCCTCTGAATAAGACTATTCTTGTAGCCTTGTCCTCCTAATAGAAATCTTTTCTCTTTCTTTCTCAAGCTAACTCTTCTAGATAGTTTGACCATTATCATCAACTTGCACAATAAATACTTCAAATTGAGCACCAAGGATCTTGTATTTGAGGGCAAGCCCTACATCATTAGGGAATCATTAGATAATTAGATCTCATTTACATTACATCATGAAACATTAAAAAAAGGGATGGTGGTTAGGGTGTGTGTAGATAAAAGGTAAAGGGGGTTCACCTAGGACACCCTAACTTTTCCTAGTTTCATTAGAAAAAAAGATCTTCCAAGGGTAGGATTGACTTTCAACCTTGAGGTGAGTCAACCCTATTAGGAGGATCTATTGTTTTCTTATGATAGAAAATGACTAAAATGCACTTTGGGGAGATAAAAATAAAATACTTAATGAATTCAATTGTGTGATGTAAAACATGAAATGCAAAAAATAAGAATAACATAAATACAACTAGAAACATAAAATTTCAGATAGATCTAAGAAGGGCAGACTGATGTGTACCTGGGCCCAAAAGCAGGTACTAAGTGTCCTGCAAGGACAAATTCTCCCTAGGGAAAATGGGTCTCTGTATAGGGTTCCAAAATCTAATTTCATAGTCCTTTGATCTCAGATCTTACCTCCTGATTTCTCTAGATTCTATTGTCAGAAAGCCAAAAATAAATTCTATAGGCGAGCTTTCATGGCTTGACAACTTTGATGACAACTTTGACAAGTTTGTAAAATTGCTCTTTGATCCAATTTTAGTCCTTCTTCACCTGCAAATCTACACACACAAAGAGAGGGGGAAATGTTTGTTTCTAGGTGAATAGGGGTTTTCCTTGGTCAAACCTCAGTTTGGTAATTAAACCTTGATGATAAAACATAATGAAAAATGAAAGGAATTTGATGAATCAACAATGCTATGTCACAACTCACCAAATCCATAATGGCTGCACTTAGAGGATTGAAGTCTAACATGTTACACCCCAATTGTGTAATTACTATTTACTATTACTATGTAGGGTAAAATGTGAATCCAGTAGATGAATAAATTGTGTGTGCACTTTGTTATCACTGCTTTATGAATGAATGTCATCTCATTTAATGTTATATGAAGGAATGAATTTATGTGCATGGATGAATATTGTGTTGATATTCTAACTTTGGAGATGTAATGTGTTTATTGCATATTTTGTGAACAACTGACTGTCATGTACATGTGTTAGTGTTTGCGGGTACATGTTCAATTCCTCAAGGTGGAGGGGAAGTATCACTCAGGAGGAGGTCTTGGTCAGGTAACCAATAATGTAACTTATCTGAGCTTACACACACCACAGTAGAATAATTGAGTCAAGTTATTAAGTGGGAAGTTGGTAAGTCATCCATAGTTGTTATGTCTACTTTAGTAAAATTCTAGTTTACTATTGAGTGCATTATTGAGTGATAAGCTTATAATTTCTTTCTTATTACCATGTTTGTATTGATAAGTGAGTAAACAAGGTATGTGTATGCGTATGCACATGCATGGCAATGATAGACTATATGCATCAAGGAACACATACATGAGGGTACATAGGTAGATGTACCTATGCACACTCATGCATGAGTTTCTTATGCGCATGGAACTATCTGATGGAACCAACGAAATGCATATGTATATGCATAAACATATCACTCATAGTCTCTTATCAACACCATGGTAATCAAGCATTATTTTGGTGTGTGAATCAAATGTGTATATATATAATGTATATACATATATCCATATGCATATGTTTATCCATACACACGTATGGTAGCAAACGGATATGTCCATGCGAATGTATCGATACATGTACATAAAGGAATATATATATATATATATATATATATATATATATATGTATACATAACTGATATATTAATATAACAATGAGATTGCTATGTTGATATATTCTTTTGTATATCAATTATATATACATGCTTTTATTATCTTATGATGAATATATAAATATATATTAACATATACATATGTGCACGCATAATGTATATCAATTATATATACATGTATATGTTGTATTTATATTTAAACATCATTTACTTTGAGATTGATTATTTCAAACAATGATTATTAGCCGATTATAGTGTTAAATATATTTGGCTTTGAAGTTGATAATCATGGACGACTTAATGGTTGAAACCTTGAGATGAATACAACTATATTCATGAGCTATTTTTTATGCTCTTGCTGTCATTCTAAAAGAGAGTATAAATCTGCAAACTATATAAACATTAAGGTTGATAATGGGAAAGGTCGATGCCTTTATGTATCATGGACTTGGTCTACAACATCACCATGATTTGTTGTAACAAATCAAACAACTGTTAAATACTTTGAACAATCGATGACTTTGTCTAATCAATTAAGTATATGAGTCGATACTTAGCACGGACTAAGTTGATGCTATTTTGGGTGGCATGCTTTTGTTATTGATTGTTTCTCTTGAGAGTAAAATCATGCCACCTTTGTGTTTTGTTTATCATAAAATTCTGCTTATTGTTGACAGTTGAATTCTATCATATGGAGAGTTTATTTATTCTCCAATTGTCCTCAATGTGGGTCGATCTATTGATATTCAAGATGAATCTTTGCTTACATGCTCGCCACGTTTCGAGCTATGTTAGTGGTGTTGCTACACATGCTTACTGTTGTCAATATCATGCCTAAACTATAGGAAGTTTTGTTACTTGTGTGCTGTATAAATAGCAGCAAGAGCTCATTTGTTGGGAACACCTCATTATTTTCCTTCTATGCATTATTTCTTATGCATAAGACTCTACATTTTAGTGAGCTTTTATATTTGCTATAATCTATCAAAACAGTGAGGGAGAGCTTTTAGTTTTAAGTGAGTTTTATTATCTTTTGTGAGGAAATATTTGTCAACTTGAGAGTAAGGTATTGAGAGACTTGTTGAAGAGTCAATATTGAAGTAGTTGTTATTCTAAAAGGTGTTGTGATTGTAGCTAAATCAAATTGGAAAGCTTAAACGCAAGCATGAGCATAATCTACTTTTTTTTATTCTATTTTTGAATGAGCTAAATCTTGATTGAATTAGCTAGTCTTGTTGATGCTTGTACATAGAGAAAAGTAAAGTTTCATTTGAAAGTAAAGTGAAAATTGTCTACTTTGTTGTACATTGTTTGTAAGTACTCCATGATAGGAGAGACTTCTTCTAAAGGGTATTATTATTATACTAGAAATGAGTAGATATGTATAAAAGAGTATGTTTATTATAGGTATTGTTATTATACTCAATATGATCAAAACATAGACAAACTTAGGGAACACTCATAGCTAGATAACTAATTATGCTAGATGGCTAGTATGTTACTCCTAGGAATGATGTCCAGTGAAGGGAAGGAACTTGTACT
>VDFB02101218.1:0-16367 GCA_007258455.2 Sequoia sempervirens | reverse complement strand
ATTTATTTACCAAGAAGATTACATAATTATCCATTTCCAAGAACTTAATTATTTTGATTATCATAATAGAATTACATCCAAAATATCGTTTACTTGATAAACATTAATTTAGAAAATAACTCTGAAATAAATTAGATTTTCAGTGAGGGTTGTGACAACACCCAAATTAGCATAGGAGGAATTGTAGATTAACATAGGAGTGATTGCATATATATATATATATATATGTAGAGGCCTAGTGTGAAAGGATAAACATATTGGAGATAAAATTAGTTTGGTGGCTATTAAGTGTTATTCTTTGTAATATCTATTTTATATGTTCGATTTATTTGTTTAAAGTTTCTAACAATTTTTTTGGTCAGCCTAGCCGTGAATAGGATTTGTCGTGTAATAGCCCCTTTACAATTTCTCTATTTGTCTATTGCTGTTGCATTTTGAAATGAGCCACAGTGGTCTTGGTCTATACATATGCATATCTATTTCTACCTTTTCTATTGGCCACATTTCTTTTGTCAAGACTAGTTTAAATGAAGAACCCAGTGCAAGCGAAGAAATTGATGTTACACCTTGTTTAGATATTGATAGACTTTCGGTTTGGAGCGTATTCGAATGTATTTGAAAGTCTATCAGTATGTCAACAAGGTGTAACATCAATTTCTTCACTTGCATGAGGTTCTTCATTTGGGGTGAATGAAAATAATTTTTCGCTATAAAAAGAGGATTGAAAAATTAAATAAAATTTGATTTTTTAATAATTAATTTCTTAAATAATAATAATCTATTCAAAATTACTGATAAAAAAAAAAAAAATCTATTCAAAATTTCAGACACAACATAATGTTACCTTTGTCTTAGTTTTACATGCACTAGACCTAGATGCACATCTACATTTGAAGACTATGTCTGTAGGAATGTCCAAGATTCAAGGTGGGCTATGTTGTTTCTTGTATATTTTTAAAATTTCTCTTTCTCTTTTGTATGTGCCCAATATAATGTGTCAAATATATTGTTTTGCTTCTTTTCTAGGGCCTTAATCATATTCAGTTTAGTTGTGATTATGTTTGATTGTCAAGCAATTGGGACCCCTAGATATTTGTTCAAACAACAAGACGAGCAAATGCTACGACTAGATTCACCCTCTTCTTCTAAATGTGCCTCTAAATTTTGTCTGTAGCTGCCCCCCAAAAAAAAAACTCTCCAAATATCAAACCTATTAAAGCTTTAAACATTTATCAAAATGTTTGGACAATGAAAGGGCGTGTAACACATATTAGAGAGATGCTACATTATCTACCACTTAGTACTATAGACAAAGAGGGAAATTCTGAAAGAACTATTAGTTAAACATACATATATATATATATATATATATATACACATATATGTATATATATGTATGTATATTCATACATATCAATATTAAAGACAAACAAGGAAATTGCAAAAAGAATTCTTGGGGAGACACTTAAGTACCATACAAAAAATGTCATAGTGTGGGAAAGTATACTATGATTAAGTTGCATTCTTGAAAGAGCCATTATAGTGTTGGTTTCATAGCATTTTGTAGAGGCTAGATTTGTTTGAAGTTTCCAATAGTGCTTTCATTAGCCCAACCATGAATAGGATTTTCCATCTAATAGCTCTTTTATAATTTCTCTTTTTCTCTATAATATTTAGTGCTAGGCAATCCAACTCATATTTTCAATTAAGTCTATATATATATATACATGCATGTGAACATATATATATATATATAAATGTATACATGTATATATATATATATATATATATATATATATATACATGTATACATATACTAGATGGTATTAAGTGTTTACTCACATGAGGGTTAAGGCATTCTATTTTTGCTTTACAATGGGGACGGTCAAAGTAAATCTGGTCAGCCGAAGCAAAAGGAATATTGAATATCGTAGTGTGGGAAAGTATATTTGATTATGTTGCATTGTTGAAACAACCATTATGTTGTTGGTTTCATACCATTTTATACATGCTATTTCTTTGATGTATATTTATATGCATATGTATATGTATACGTATATATATTAATTACGTGGGTTGGTGGTGGTGGAGGTGGTGACCTTGATACGCGGAAGGTGAATGGTAAGTGTTTGCTTGTGTAAGGGTCAATGCATTCTGTCGTTGTTGTACGATGGGGGCAGACCAAGTAAATGCAATATTGAATGTTGCAAGGTGGGAAAGTATACTTTGATTAAGTTTCATTATTGAAACGACCATTGTGGTGTTATATATATGTATTCTTTCTTCCTCACATATATATATACATGTGTACATATATATATATAATGTATACATCTATATATATGTGTATATATATATAAATGTTTATACATTTGTATATATATATATATATGTATATATATATGTTTTACTAATAGTTCTGTTACAATTTCCCTATTTCTCTATAATACTGAATGCCAGATAAAGCAACTCCTCTTATACAATTACTCTATTTGTTAGCAGACTGAAAAGAATATGGCCACCATATTAAAATAAAAAGCATGGGAGCTCAATGAATGTACAAATGTATATATGTGAATTTATCTCTATGCATCTTTGGAATTATACCCATTGCCATAGTAGCAATTGTAGTTAAATATTCTTTCTTTCATCTAAAAATACAACAATGTGAAACGTGATTACCAAAGTACAGGCCGCCACAAAAAAACCTACTGAAGACCTTGCCGGCCAGCTGGAACACCCCCAACGCTGGAAAATCCAATTCAAGGCTGGGCTGACAAAAATACCAATGGAAACTTCAAACAAAATAGCCTTATTTATATATTTATACATCTGTATATATATGTATATATGCATAAATACATGTATGCATGTTTTACTAATAGTTTTGTTACAATTTCCCTATTTCTCTATAATACTGAATGCCAGATAATGCAACTCCTCTTATACAATTACTCTATTTGTTAGTAGATTGAAAAGAACACGACCACCATATTAAAATCAAAAGCATGGGAGCTCAATGAATGTGAAAATTTATATATGCAAACATAAGAATAAATTACGTTGTTGTTCAAAATATACACCATCCTCTTTGTAAGGATTTGAACTTGGATCAATTAGAAAGATACCAAGCAACTAACTGTACAAAATGTGTATAACACCAAAGATGAAAAAAGTATATATATGTGTATATATCTATATATGTATGTATATATATGTATATATATGCATATATATACATATGTATATGTATATATATATACATATGTATATGTATATATATATATACATATGTATATGTATATATATATATACACACAAATATATGTGTATGTTATATACAAATATATATATTTACACACACACACATACATATAGATATACATACATATACATATACGTATACATATACATATACATACACTTTCCATCCTTTTTTTATTTTTTGCAGTTATCTCTATGCATCTTTGGCATTATACCCATTACCATAGGAGCAATTGCAGTTAAATCTTCTTTCTTTCATCTAAAAATACAACAATGTGAAACTTAAAATAATTAATAGTACATGCATTTAACTTGAATTGGGTTCTTCACTTTCAATAATAGTAAATTAATCACTTACGCAAAAAACCCATGTAAAACGACTAACAGGGTCTAGAGCACAATAACCATAAATGAAAAATAAAACCCAAAAAAATTACTAACCCTAACTATATTTTTTTGTGAAAGAAAGAAGATTTAACTCCAATAAATCCATCCATACAGACCCATAATCTCTTTGAAGTCTGCAAAATGGGTATAAACGTAAAGATGCAAATTACTAACCCTAACACTATTTTTTGGTGAAAGAAAAAAGATTTAACTGCAATAAAACCATCCATACAGACCCATAATCTCTTTGAAGTCTCAAAAATGGGTATAACGACAAAGATACAAACAAATAACAATGAATAATAAACAAAGACTGAAACACATGAACAATAAATTAATCATTCACACAAAATACACATGTAAAATGACTTACAAATTTTGTGACACAATAGTCTTAAAACCCTCCAAAATGCTATAAAATGGAGCCGAAGGTGATGATTTTTACAATAATCTACTACCAAACCAACACCACAATGGCTCTTTCCACAATGCAACTTAATCAATATACTTTCTCACACATTTTGTACCACATTAGTGTTAAAACCATCTAACCTATTATCAAAAGGAACAAAAGCACATAACAAAAGACATGAACAATAAATAATCTGCTATCAAACCCACACCATAATGACTCTTTCAACAATGAAAATTAATCAATATACTTTCTCGCACATTTTGCAGTGCATCAGTGTTAAAACCCTCCAACCATCTATCAAAAACAACAATAAATAGAGAATGAAAGACATGAACAATAAATTACTCATTTATGCAAAATACCAATAAAAAATGACTTACAAATTCTACAACACAAAAGTTTTACAACCCTCCAACCTGCAACACCACAATGGCTCTTTCGACAATACAACTTAATCAAAGTATAATTTCCCACACGACAACATTGAATAGAGTATTTACTTCATCCACCGCCACTGTACACCAAGGAAAGGATGCATTGACACTTGCGCCAACAAACACTTACCATTCACCTTCCCCGTATCGAGGACACCCTTCTCCACAACCACCAACCCACATAATTAGCAAGGTTCACGTCACCAATAAAAAACCTAGTGACCTCCCCATTGGCCGAGACACCCTTAGTGTCGAAAATCCAATTCATGACTGGGCTGACAAAAATCCCTATGGAAACTTCAAACAAAATAGCCTATCGGCTAATAATGTAAATAAAATTAAATAATTAGTAAATAATTATAAAGTAAATTTAAATGGGGTGGAGGGCCTAGCTCGATTGGCTAAAGAATTTTGTTGCACAGAAGAGGTCATGAGGTCTAGTCTCTCCTCATCCCCGTGGTATTGGAGGGTGTGTGCCAACATTACCAATTGTGTGAAAAAAGTGCAGTTTATAGAAGCCCACCTCATTCCTAAAAGAATAAAATAAAATAAGTCACAATTAATATATCATGCATTTTTAAATAAATATATTTAAAATATTTACACTATTCATTAATTTAAAATTGATGATTTAACATTTATAAGAAAATTATCATGGTCTCAAACTGGCACAAAAGAAAGGATTTAAGAAAGTTTGGATTGAGGGAGATTATCTCAATATCATAAACAATTTCAAGAATTGTGTTGCTCCTCTTGGATTATAGAAAATTTGATCAAAGATTCTATTGATATTATTAAGTCCTTTGATGAATATTACATCTCTCATATATTAAGAGAGGGAAACAAACTTGTTGATGTATTTGCAAATCTAGGAGTTAGTGGAGCTAGGGAATGGGGTTTGAAGAACCCCCTCCCTATAGAAGCAATTTCCATAATTAATCATGATTGCTAAATTTAAAGTGATTGATGATTTTGTGAGGCTTCGAGCATGCATGATGTTCATCACGTGGTGTGCTATTATGGTTTGGGATGGTAATCAAAATTTGGATCAAGCTAATGGTACAAGGATTGATATCTGTAGGGAACAATCCACTAGGTTCATTAATCACTCTTTCCATTATTCTTTTTTCACATGGATTGTGGGAAATATTTGCAAAGCCTTCTCGAGGTATTTTCTTATTACATTCAAATTTCTCAAAATTTTAGACTTTTCATTTTCGGAAGCCAATGGAGGAGACAAGAACCAAGCTGAACCATTGTCCTATGATGCTTTCAAGAAGAAGCCAATGGTTTGGAGAATTTTAGAAAAGGGTGGGTTGAATGCATACTTAGAGAGATTACATGGCAACAATCCACAGACTACTACATTGTTCGCAAAAGCTTGGAACAATAGGGTTCTCAAGTTGGGTGGAACAGAGTTTGATGTCACTGAAGATTTCATAGCCAACATTATGGGGCTTTCGACGGAAGGAAAGAAAGTCTTCAGAGATAAAAGGGAGTCATAGGCCACCATGCAAATTTTCTTTAAAGGCGATGTAGCTCAAGATTTGAGGACAACAAGAATTGGAGGTTACCAAAGGAGTTCTCTTAAGGCACTATGGGGGGATGTGGCTAAGGAGCTTATGCGTTACATAACCCTTGAAGAATGATTCTCAGTGGTAAATGCTTATCATTTCACAATGCTTAATCACTTTTGCCATAAGGAAATGATTTATTTTTCCTATTATCTTTTGGCTTCCCTAGTGTAATGCCCCGTCATAATAACCTAAGAATGTTGCAAAGGTGATATAAAAGTGTAATAATTTTTTTTTAAAAGTGTTTAATAATATGTTAATTAGTTGCATACATTCTTAGGTTACAACGACGTTACACTACTTTGAGTTTTCCTTAAGCGACTTAAGTATTTCGCATTGCTCCCAATTAAAACATAACATAAAGTAAACATTGCATAATAATTTAAATTCTCTTACAAGATATAATAAGGTACAAATACGTATCCATACATTGCATTGATAAGATATTACATTGCTCATCCATCTGATGAGATAGTTCAAATAACAGTTACAATTTTACAAATGATCTCCTCTTATACATTTGAGGGATGTTTATACATTTCAAGTTACAGTATACAATGATGAAGAAATAGAAGGAATCCATGTGCGAGCTCTCCATCCATGAAGCGCTCAATGCAATGATCATACTGGGGACCCAACAGAGTAAGGTGCACGTTCCACCCAACCATGTGGTACCCGTAGGTCCACCCCCCGTGCTAGGAGATAGTAATAAGGCTACCTAGACCAAATCTACTAACCCTAGACACTAGTACAAACGCACTATTGGTTACATTGCTTCCAGATAAGACAATTGATTTGAAACACAATCACAAGGTTTAACTGTTATTTTAGGTGGAGTGTCATCACAACGATGCAATGGTTACCCTGGTGTTTCTTCCTAGGTCCCGGCCCCCAATCCTTGGGTTACCCTGGTAACCTCTTACGAAACCCGGCCCCTATTGCATGCATTTGCGGAATCGAATGTCCCTTAAGGAAACGAGACATCGATTTTCCATTCCAGGCCTTCTCGACTTATATTCATAACTGTAGTAGCTTATGAGTCATAAGCGAGGCATGCATATCTTATTTAAATGTTTTAAATCTATCTACTGTGTTTCTTTAGTTTTCACTGACTTACTTAACTAATCGTAAGTTACCCTGACACCACTTTGTGTGTCGGCCCTTACGACTAGCCACTCCCCTAAACATAACAAGGTTACTAGGTTCACATGACTAGGGCTTACCATATGCACAATTACATCTCACAATGAAAAACAAATCAAAACAGTATCATGCTCCTCTTTTAATTCTTGCACATACCCAAGTCAATAGAAATATTTTAAAAACAATACTGCCCTTCTTAACCCAGTTGATCTGGAAGACTTATTTTTTTTTTCTTTTCCATTTTTCCCATTTAAATACACAACCGAAATCAAATCATCAAATTACATGACTAAAATTTGGATTTACTAAATCCATGTATCAATCAGTTTGAAAACAGTATGTTTATATAATATCTCAGGAATATAATCACTTCATTTAATTTTTCTTCTAAATTTTTTTACAATTTCACTATAAATCTAATTTCCACATAAACATATTTTTTTATTCCCCTATTCTTGAACTTTATATTTTAAACTCAACAAAAAGCTTAGTTTTAAAGAAATACAATTAATAAATATTTAATATATGTAATATTATATATTATATATAATATATATATTAAATTACATATGAATATATTATATATAGTATATATTATTATCATATATTATAAAACTTAAAACCTTCGAATTTTTTTAAAACCCCAAGATATAAATCAAATTTCACAAAATTAAAAATAAACTAAACCTAAATTTCCATGAGAACCGGCACAGCCAGGCCGCGGCCCTGGCCGCGCCCAGCAGCCCTAGAGGCTGCTGTGCGCAGCCATGGGGCTGCGCCTCCTCAAAAGGGGGAGGGGAGGGTTTCGGCCCTCCCCGAACCCACTGTTATTTAAAAATAAACTAAAAATTTCGTTAAAAATTCACGTTAAAATTTCTTGCGGATCTTTTTTTTTTTTGAATTCCGCCCTTTCTGATTTTTAACCATTTCCGCGTTTTGGCGTACGGCGTACGCCAACAGAATTTTGATTTTGATTTTTACTTTTTGAAAGATAAATAACAAACCCAGTAAAAATTTCATACGAAATTCCTTTTTTTTTAAAAGAATATATAAATAACGAATTCCCAAATTTCATTATCGCCCGTACGGCGATTTTATAGAACTTACAACTGGAATTTTTTTAAAAATAAAAAATAAAACACACGTACAGGTAGTTTTAATAAACAAATATAAATTTTACAAAACAAAGCCTGTTGTTCAATCTGGGTATTTGTAAATAAAAATTTCCTCTCCCAGATTTAAAATGATTTCCCCAAAAATACTCAATGTGGGTTTTCAAATTCTAAATCCATAATCATTTTCTTAAATTTGTTTCTCAAAATTTTTTTTTACAAAGGTTTTCAGATAAAATGTTATTTTGAATTCTTTCTATTGCTATACTAAATTTTTTTTTTTGAAAATTCTTACAGGCAGTTTTCTTTTCAAATACCAACATAAAACTCTCCACAAATCAATGGTCAAGATGTTGAAAATTTACAACAGATTCTCTTTGCAAATAAATCAAGAAACCAATGTCACAAGAAAAATACCTGTTTATAATAGCTGCCTGAAGGATGTATCCTTTTGCCTGTAACATGCAATTCCCAAGATCTTCTTCAAACAAAAGATCTTCCCAAGATCCAAGAAAGCTTGTTCAACCACCAAGATTCTTTAAAAGATCTTCTAAAAGAAATAACAACCCCAACAGAGAGGAATACCAATTCTTAAGAAATTTTGGATTTTAACACACAGAGAAGAAAAATAATTTTTTGCCAGTGCCCAGAATATTTTTCCCCGAGGCAATAGAATAACCCCGTACAATTTCCCGAGATCCACAATAACCTCTCCGTAACCAAATTTCCAACAACCTCATAAAAGCACTGGCACACTTGTCGAGAAGAGGTTATCAAAATATCTTCCCTTTCTCGGCAAGTTTTTGCCAATTAAATTTTGCATGCAATTTATTTAGTTATTTATTTTAAATTTTTTTACAAATTAATTTGCATGCATTTTATTTAAATACTTAACAATTAATTTTCAATCACAATTTTATTTTACATACATTTTCTAATTTATTTTCTAATTTATTTAAACACGATATAATTTATGCACTTAAT
Organism: Sequoia sempervirens; assembly: GCA_007258455.2. Lineage (NCBI taxonomy): Eukaryota > Viridiplantae > Streptophyta > Pinopsida > Cupressales > Cupressaceae > Sequoia > Sequoia sempervirens. Next base: position 7,054 of record VDFB02101218.1, on the reverse strand, counting down.
AATTTAATCTAATTAATTAATTAATTAAATTAAATAGTTAAATCCTTTTAAAGATCAACTATTTAACTAATTAAACTAACTAATGTATTAAATTATTAAATAAATAAATTTCAATCATATTTAAATATTAAATTAATAACAATAAATAAACACAATAATTAACATTAAAATTAATCAACATTTACCTTTTCGAAAATAATTTAACCAACAAAACACATCACAACTTACAACTCAAAACTGAAAAACTGACCTTGTACTAAGACTAGGGTTAAAGACCGGACTAGGATTAACCTAACTACTATCTCCCATTCAACATTTTCCGTTGAGTCTTGACACGCTCAGACCTGATTACACAGGTGGAGTCGGTGTCATGTACCTGCAATCCTGCAAACAAACAAACAATGTACATACATGTATATATATATCTCAAGCATTAAAACAAACACACCGTGCGGAGAAAATAACAGATATCGCAGGGCACTCGCAAGCGAGTGATGCGATTCTGTTCTCCACACCAATACACTCACAGAAAACTGACTCAATACATGTTGTTAGTCCATCATAAACATGTGCATAACAATAACAACTGAAATTAAGCATCTACGCTAAATCATGTCATGTCTGAAATCAATAAACATCACACAGAATAACATCATGTCACACAATAATCCATCATCGCTCAAAATCAGCGATCCAAGTATCCAACAAAACAACATAAATCTATCAGTATGAGAAAGTATCAACAGAAAGCATAGCATAAACGGAGGGGTACTACACCTAGACTCTAGCCTAATGGATCATAAGAAGAATCCGAATAACCCTTTTTTGCATGTGGGGTTTATCCTTTTAATTTTTGATTACGCTAAATACTTTGAAGTCGTCAAGCCTATCTCTACCCCTAAGGGTAAACAGAAGAAGCCGGAGGAAGATTATGATACTGTCTTTGAGGAGGAGCGAGCTAGAAAAAAGAGAAAGAAGCAAAAGCTCATTCTAGACAAGGAGTCAGAATCTAAAGAGGACATTGATTATGTGATAGAATCCCTCGCTACCATGGAAGAGGATACCCTTGGGTATGTGCAGGATCATCATGGAAAAAATAGGCCCTTAAGTGGCAAAAAATTCAAAAAAATCAGAGTTAGGAAACTTGACGTAAAAATTTGAATAAGTTATCTATATTATTTCAAAAATATGTAAGAATATAATTTGTATCAAATTGAATGTAGTTTCTAAACTACTAGGTTTATTTTTTAAAAACAAAATCTATTTGGTGAAAATTTGAAATTTCATTTTAGTAGTACTTAAATTTCAGGGAAAAAATAAGAAGTAGGTGTCTGCCTGACCACCTTAACCACAATAAAATGATAATATTTTTTTATAAGATTTTAGATACAAGTAGAGGACTCATGCCTGGATGTGATGCATATTTTTTTCTATTTTTTTTCCAAATAAATAATTAATTATGACTTTTTTATTACAACTTTTAAAAAATATAAAACTCGTACATCTAACCACCTTAACTTGGTCAAAACTTCATGAAATTCAATTTTTTTTAATCTATAGTATATGAAGCATAGAATGTGACACATTTTTCAGATTCAAAAAATGTGATATCGTTTGAAAGCTATAGATGTTTTTCAATCAACCTATCGAGAACTTTAGTCGTAATTCAAATAGAAAATGAATAATAATTATTTATTAAGTTCAAAGTAAAGCATAATTTATATTGGTGGAAAGCTGAGAATCTCCTTTAAAAACCCTTTTTGTTTCATTAATTTTGGGTAAAAAAAGTCGTCAGCCACATACCCTACAAATACCCATCATATTGCCACTTTTTGTCCCATCATGATCTTGCACATACCCCCTTGCTCTTGGGAAGTCTAAAAAGGACCTGAGCTAATCCCTAACAAGGTTTATGAAACCTGTAGTGAGGAGCCGGGTGCTGAAATGCTAATGAGTTGCTTGAAGGAGTAGAATGTTGAGGTTGGTGAGGTTTCTTCGCCTCCGCCTACTTTGGGGTTGAAGCAAAAAAAGGAAGTTGAGATGGGAAGCAATAGGAAGCTGGTGGTTAAGTCCTTGAGTCAACTATTGGAGATGAAGTATCCTCTTAAGATTATGAGTGGATGTGGTGTTAAGGATTCTCCGATAGAGATGCTAGGCTTGATGATGGAAAGGAAGGCTATGGCTGAGGTGGGGAAGGGTGTTGAAGATTCTCCTGGTGTGGACCTAGAAATGTAGAAGAAAAGAAGGGTGGTTGCTGCGGGAATTGTGGAGTCTATTCAAAGAATCCAAGCTCTGACAAATACTGGGAAAGGGAAGGATGTATTTGCCATCCAGGATAAGGTAAGTTCCTCTCATGAGGATTCTCTAGGTAAGGGCGTCTTCAACATTGATAAGGAAAATATTTCTGATGTTTTGGGAACTACTAGAGAGGGTTCCATCATTTTTTATAAGGTATTTAGATGGTTGTTCCTTGAATTGAATATGACCAATGTGAAAGTTCATGGTATGGTTAGCAAAGATGATGAGTCTATAGGCTAGAATTAGATTGATAATCTGATGAATTCTCTAAAAATTGTGGTGGATGAAATGCTTATCATGAAGCAAAATCTTGAAGGTAGGGTTCTCTCCCTTGAAACTCAGTTGGAGAAGCTTTATGCTAACATGGATAAGGGTGGGGAGGTGGAAAAATTTGGGGGTATTTTTTATTCTGTTGGTATTGCCTCCCCTTTTCAAACTACTAAAAATGCAAGGAGATTGTCCAGTCTAGTGAGATTGGTGTTGCTGGTAACCTGCTGGAGGGTGAGTTGTTTGGTGATAAGGGTGATGATGTGAGTAATTTTTTGATTTTTGAGGTAAATGTGGGTGGGCCTAGGGCTAGGACCCATAACAAGACCAATGCTGTGGCTGGTGCACCTATGAAAGATATTTTTGAGGCCTTTGATGATGGTTAGAAGGGTGCAGCATGTGACATGGAGGCAATAGATATACTAAAGAATATGTAATGCTGATGCCCGTGTGATCCTCCTTTTTGGTTGACTTTTTGCTGTTGGTTCACTGCATTTGGGCTGATTGTTACTTATTGTAGTTCTCTTTTGTTTCAACTGCCTTTTTTGTAAAGGGTTTTGGGCCCCTTCAAAACCTGTTATTTACCTCTAATCAAAAACATATATAAGAAAATATTTGATTTGATTTAAGGGATTTTCTTGGACTACCTCATTCCTAAAAAAAATAAAATTAAATAATTCAAAATTAATATATCATGCATTTTAAATAAATATATTTAAAATATTTACGCTATTAATTTAAATATCATGATTCAACATATATATAAGAAAATATTTGATTTGATTTAAGGGATTTTATTTCCTAGTTAGATGGTAGTATTGGTTTGAAAATTTATAGTTTAATTTGTATATGTTAATGGTGATTATAACTTTGATCTAGATTTAATAAGATGTATGTAGAAATATAAAAAATTAGAAAATAAATATAAAATATTTCAAAAAAATATTATAAAATATAATATTTTAAAAATATATCAATATAAAATTAGTAAACAAATATAATATATAGTTTTCAATATAAAATTAGAAAATAAGTATAAAACTTATAGTTTTCATTTGTATATGGTAATGGTGATTATAATTTTGATCCAAAGTTAATAAAATGTATGCAAAAATATAAAAAAATAGAAAACAAATATAAAATATTTCAATTTTTTTTATAAAATATAATATTTTTAAAATATCAATATAAAATAATATATTAAAGAGAATTGCACACTTTTTAAAGGGATTTAGAAACATAATATGACATGATAGTTGAAAAAATAGATTTGTTGGAAAGTCATAGTTGTGATTATCATAATACAAAAGAATATAATGTTTGGTAATGTTAGGATAAAGGTGTCATTTATTTTGTAAGATCTTATGTATATTTTTTGTGTCTAAGATGTACTTTTGACACCTAGAGTGTAATTGGAGAAATAATTTATAATATTGGTTACCCTATATTCTAGGAATTTGTTGTCATACACATTCATAAAGCAAGTGGATCACAATGGTGGTAGTTATAGTTGACTTTGAAGTCATTTAAGAGACTTTCTCATTCCTACACAATAGAAGAAAAAGTGGATAATATTATTTTAAGGGATATGGTCCACATGAGTTAGTGGACTCAAAAATATAGTAGTATACTTGAGGATCTAAGATGTTGGGGAGTTATCAATCAAAGATTCATTTACAATTATATTTTCTATTTGGTGACTCATTAATTGAGTTGATATGACAGCCATGTAAAGTTATTTGATTCATTTACTATTCTTGAAAGATTTTCTCCAAGATGTTCATGTGGTTTTTGCATGATACCATGGTTTTGGTAAAACTATTTGTGGTTTAGCCTCTCTCCTTTCCTATATATTGGAGGTATGATATGGATATTTAATGTCATTGTTTATAGGTACACATGCATTGCCAAAGTGTTGCTAGGGTTGATATTGTCTCATGTATTTTGAATATTAATACATGTCTTTTTTCTCTCTACTAGAGGTATTATTTTCCTAAAAGAGTTTCTCCATGTAGATCCTATCTACATAGTTTGCTAATTTTATTAATATTTCTAATTTATGCATCTAAATAATATTCTTTATGATAATCTTAGATAAAGAAACATATTTCAGATTTACATACACTTTGTAGAATATTTTATTGTAGTATTTTCAATTTTTTTTCAATAGGTAGTATATTAGAGGCACCCAAATTGTTTCACAAAATGTCTCAACAAAATGTGGTCTTATAAAATTTCATGATCATTTGAAATTTACAAAAGTATGTTTCAATAAGGCTTTTGAAAAATATTTCTCAATGAAATGTGTTAATAAAAATATAATTATTTCTAGATATATTAAGAAAATGATATTCTTGATGCAACTCCAAGGATTGTCAAAATAATGAACTAAATGTGATCTTATCAAAATCAAGCATTCTTAAATTTGTACAACATGAAATTACATGTTAATTTTTTTTGGATACTTTCAATCAAATTTAAAATATGATAATTAAATAATAAATTGGGTTTTAAACATACTTTTAAAATTAATAATGAATTTCCATTAAAGAATAAATGAAATTAAGATTTTGTAACAAACCTATTAGTTTATTAACTACAAAAACTCTCATTTTTTTATAAAATAAATTGGTACAAAAGTGTTTAGAATACATAGCAACATAAGGTAAACGATTCAATCATTTACATTATACCAATTTCTTATTCATTCAACATTCACACTCATTTTATAAGATAGGAGCTTTGTCAAAATTTACTATAAAATCTAACATCATCATTTCATTATAAAAAGAGTACATAAATTTTCATCAATTATTACATATTCACAAGAGTATCTTTTTATAACATTTACAATACATTTACCATGGACGTGAAATACTAATAGCTAATACAATGCCATGTGAAATCAAATGCAATATCTTTGATAAACCATGTCTTTTCTATCTCAAATGGAAATAGTAATTTAATTATATATATGAAATTGAATGCAATGTCTCCAATAAACCAAGTCTTTGGCACATCAATTGTAAGAGGAAGAGCATCACCTTAGTACTTTTCATCCAACCACAAATCGAAAATCCCCTACACACCTCTCCTAACTCTCTACTTCTCCCTCTATCCTTCTCCCCTCTCTCCTTATGTCTATCTATTTATATCTCTATTTCTCTCTCTCTCAGTTACTTTTTCCACCTTCACTCTCTACTTCTCTTTATTTCATCTATCCATCTCTACCTCTCCCTCCATCCCTCCCTCTCCTTTCTCTCTTTCTCTCTCTCTCTCCTCCCCTCTCTACTGATCTCTATATCACCTATACATCTCTACCTCTCCCCCTCCCTCTCATATCTTTCTATTTCTCTCTCTTTCCCTCTCTAATTATCTTTGTCTATCTCTCACTTTCTCCTTCCCTCTCTACTCCTCTCTATCTCACCTCTCTCCCTCCTTACCTCTCTCTCTCTAAATGTCCCTCCTTACCTCTCTATCCCTTATTACCTCTCTCTTCCTCCCTACTTACCTTTCTCTCTCTCTCTCTCTCTCTCAGTGTCAATCTCAGTCTCTCTCTCTATTTGTTTGTTTGTCTATCTATCTATTTGTCTTTCTGTCTGTCTGTCTGTCTCTCTCTCTCTCTTTACCCTTCCCTCTCTACTTCTCTCTATCTCACTTATTCCTCTCTACCTAGATCTCTCATTCCCCCTCTAATTCTCTTTGTCTCACCTATCCATCTGTACCTCTCCCTCCCTCTCTAGATCTCTTCTTCCTTATCTACTTATCTATAGATCCAACCTCTCTCCCACTCCCTACCTCTATCTTACTTATCCCACTATACCTCTACATCTATCTATCCCTCCCTTTTCCCTTCTCTCTCTCACTTTATCCTTCCCTCTAATTTTTTCTATCTCACCTCTTTTTCTCACTTTATCCTTCCCTCTCTACATCTATCTATCTCTCTTGTCTCTCCCTCCCTACTTCTCCCTTTATCCTTCCATCTCTCTCCTTCCCTCTCTATTTTTATCTATCTCATTTCTCTCTCTCTCTCTCTCTCTCTCTCCCTACCTCTCCCTCACCTCCTTAAGAAGTAGGGAGGGAAGGTGAGAGAGTGATGAGGGATACACTACCCAAACCCCACACATAACACAATAACAAATAACAACATAGAAAATGCAAGATAGAAAACAACCCACTTTCAATTATTTAAAAAAAATGAAATTATAGGGCTATTGCCTCACGGGCTTGTTTCATTACATCCAAATTAACTCTGAAAATAAAATCTATTATTCAAAGCCATAATCTGCACTAATGGAGCCACCTTCTACATCCCCCACTTAACCCTTTTATTTTACCCAATAAATTCCCTAAAATGTTCTAGAAAGTGTAACTTTCCCTTTTTTTTTGGCACCAAAAGTCCCGCCGTTCAATTTATTTCCTAGGAAGATATTTTAATGAAATTCACTTTTTAGTGGGGTAGCTTCTTGGGGCCATAACTTTTGATTTG
>VDFB02101217.1:0-12819 GCA_007258455.2 Sequoia sempervirens | reverse complement strand
CCTCAAGTGTCTTATCCTATAAACCAGTGAAAATAAAAAAGAATCATTGATTCTTAAGAACATACACTATCTGTTTAGATTCTAGGATTTTAAAGTCAACCATTCTATTCTTGCTTGTTGTGTTTTCTCTCATTAAATTCAGATAAGATCATCACAAAAATCTTCAAAATCAAAACACTTGTGGAATTCTCATGATTCAAGATTGGGTATCCACCAAGTTTGTCAAGAAATCTCTTGTCAAACGAATCAGAAAACCAAAGAAAACACTTGCATACAAACAACTTCTGAGAAAGCAACAATTTCTATATCAAAGCAGGAAAGTTCTACTCCAACATAGGACTTTTATTCATAGGTATCACAATTTCTCTAGAGGTTATACGGATGACTATGCTGTAGCTCCCTTAGATTCACAAGCATTTTATCAAAGAAGGGCTCTTAGGCAACACCACAATCACAGTCAAAGAATTCGTCCAGAATACATCCCACAACCAGCCATACAATACGATACCAGACCAAGTGAGTTTCATAGAATAAGATAGTTCTGTCTTAGCACCTCATGGTTCTGTTTTAGCGCTTTGGGTCTCTGTTCCAGCGCGTCCGATCTCTGTTCCAGCACGTACGGTCTTTGTTCCAGCTCGTCAGGTCTCTGTTCTAGCACGTAGAGTCTCTGTTCCAGCGCGTCCGGTCTCTGTTTTAGCGCTTTAAGTCTCTGTTTTAGCGCTCCAGAAAGTCAGAAAAATAGAGAGTTAGTAGGATAGTTTGTCAGTTTTCCCATATCGATAACAAGGTTTTCATCAGTCCAAAACATTTTATTCACAGTCCAAAACACTTGGGTCATACAAAAGAAAAACTTTACCATTACACCTAGATCTTGAAACATCTTGCAAAGTGTCCTTATCACCAAATCTGAGATTTTCTGTCAAAGTTTCCCTATCAAGGATTTTTATCATCCTTCCATCATGAAACTAGACACGACTAAATCAAATTTTAAATCAAAAACCTCGACACTTATCCAATCAAAAAATCCAAGATCAAAGTCTAGAGTAAAAATTTTGTATGCCTATTTTTACACGATCAACATATCAAAGACAACAACAAGAACAAAACAAAAGAATAGCAACCATGGCTGAAGAAAACCCTTGGGATGATATAGCAACACTGATCCTCTCACTAATTCACACGAGAAAGAAATAACTGCAGAGGAAATCGAGAAAGTTCAACAAGACCCTCATTTCCATAAATTTATGGAAAAGATGTTAGAGCAAGATATGGAAAAGTATCTTCTATTATTAGCTGACAAGGGTGCTAAGCTTCCTAAAGACTTTGATGTAAATCAACTCAAGGAAACGACCACACCTAACTCAACTAGTATAGAAAATCCAAATCAAATAGATGCTTTGACAAAACAAATCCAACAATTACAATTGCAGTTCCAAAATATCCAACAAGGGCCAACAAAAAGATATTCCTTACAGGACATTTGCCCTTATCCATTCGACTCAAGCATTAACATGATACCATTTCCATGGTATTGTGAATACCCAACATACAACAAATATAATGGAAGAACCGATCCATTTGATCACGTACAGGAATTTCGAGCTATGAGCATAGAGTTCGCACACGAGGACTCTTACTTACTATGATTATTTCCAAGAAGCTTAGGAAACACTTGCATGGAGCGGTTTTCTAAATTGGAACCTAGATTCAATCTTGAAGAACCCATCAATAGGTTCCATAGCCACTTCTATTCAAATATCCAATATGTAGTGATCTTAAAAGAACTCTACAACACCAAACAAGCAAAGGGTGAAAAGTTTCTTTCCTTTCTCCAACGATGGAGAAGGCTATTTGCTAAATACCCTGATCTATTCCCTAAGAGGAGAAGATAGAGATTTTCTATTGATAACTTCAGATGACACATGAATTATAGATTGGACTATAATGTCCATCTACATTTTGAACAAGTTATCTAAAAGGCTCAAAATCAAGAGGCTTCCTAATCAAAAGAGGAATAATCAAACACTTCATTGAAGGTTCAAACAATAACAATTCCTCTAACAACAACAACGAAAAGCCAAGATTTTGGAAAAAGAACAAGAATATTGATACCATGATTGATACACACACGTCTAAACCAATATTCACCTTGACGCCAACCACTACAAACAAACAAAACAATGGCCTTAATGTCAAACAAAGAAGTGATCAAGGGAATAATCAAAACATTGGAGAGACAAAAACCCAATCATTCCAATGACCATCCAATAAATGAAAATTCACACCATTAGGGCAATCATTGGAATCAGTCCTCAAAGAACTTTTAGATGAAAAACTCATTCAAGTACAAGAGGCTAGAAATTGGGACCCTCAAGTCAAACCATCATGGTGGAATGACTTACATTACTGTCACTACCATCAAAATAAAGGCCACATGACTAAAAATTGTTGGCAGTTAAAACATGTGGTACAAGACCTCATAGATCAAAAGAAAGTATTTGTAGAGGGGCACCAAACAAACAAAGATCATACAACATTCAAGAATCCTCTACCCAATTATCAGAAGGGAGAATCCTCTTCCGCAAACACTAAAGGTAAGAACATCGGTTATGTTTATGACACAACGATCCTTTGTTTTTCTGCTGCCAAGGAGGATGAAGAGTTATGCAATCAAATCAATCGGAACAAGGACATTACATCTACCGATTTGGTACAACATATGGACAAATCTGAAAACCAAATTAACGTAATCACACTCAAAGGGAAACAAGAGTACCAACCAGTTAATGCCACAACAAGGACACAATCAAAAGTTATATTGAAAGGAGCATCAATATCATCCCCATCTGTGGATCCTGCCTCTAATCAATATAATCTCATCGATCAATTGCAGAAAATACCGGCACAAATATCCATCTTGGAACTTTTAAAGATTTCCCCATCACACAAAGAGGTTCTTGAACAAGCTCTTATATCAACCACGGTACCTAACAATTTGGATGTATGTCAATTTAAGCTATGGTGGGACATCTATCTGCACCCTATTCTCATTTCAACATGATGATGTATCACCTACTCCATCCACAGCATCTCCTTCCCTTTCATTGAAGTCCTCATCCATAAACATCGTGTAAAGCGTGTCCCGATAGATGGAGGGGCTGGTTTAAATATTTGTACCTTAAAGCTGATTCGTGCACTAGGATACTCAGATGAAGCCATTGATACAAGAATAAAAATCACAATCAAAGCATATGATGAAGAAGAAAGGTTCTAAAGGGTTGACTATATTACTCTATTCAAGGGGACCTATTGTCCAAAAAGTGGCTTGCTGTGTCTAGATAGGGAACCCATATTACAACATACTATTAGGACACCTTGATCCATTGATATGCAAGCAAAGGCTCTTCCACCTATCATCACTGCCCCAAATTTCGCCAATGACGTGGAGGTAACAATCGAAGGACTTGAATGATTAATTTTAAGCTTTGTCAAGTAATATTTGAAAATATCTTTAGGGATATACTTGATAATTTCTACCAATAGAGAAGTTAGCACATCAGATGGTGAGCAACAACAAAGCTTCATATCCAAGTGGCTTCCAAAACAACAAAAATCACAAGAGATAAGGGTAGCACAATCTAACCCTTCAAATGTTGAAGAACAATTAGCTCCACTCTCACACCAATTCACCAAGGAAGTATAGATAAGTGACGAAGGAATAAGTGAATATGGTGTTGGACACTCATTTCATCTATCACAAATGTTACCCTCCTTACAAACGTATGGACAACCATCCACAATCACCCAAAATTCAGAACAATCTACAACGGCATTAGATGGCAGATTTGTAAAAGCTGGAAACTTAGAAGAAGAATCAGAAGATAAGGCCCTACTAAATTGGCTTTATAGGGATGAGGAAGCCTCTACTTCCACAAGTAATATCATAGAGACAAATCAGTATGGAAAGGGAAAGACTATTCTAGAGAAGATGGGATATTCAAGACAGGGACCTCTTGGGTTAAGGAAACAAGGCATAATAGAACCAATCCAGCTTCTTACACTCCAACATAAGGACAAAAATGGGACTAGATACATACAGCAAAACAAGCTGACTTTGACTAAGGAAATGTGCAAAATCGAACCGGACCCAAGTTCTGCTAATTCAGTAAAATGAAAACCGATAATAATGAGAAGCAAGAGCGTAACTCACTAACAAAACCGCGGGAGCCGTGATTCTTCAAATAAGAGATAATTCTGAAATAGATTCAAATGAATATGAGTGGGACGACTTATCAGATGTTTCCTATGAAGATATTCAGATTGATGTTATCAAAAAGTATACCCCCAAACGTGAGGAGGGTCAAAGCTCGAGTTTTAATCCTATTGTCTTTGAAACACAAAATTTTGATGACTCAAGTGAAGATGAATAGACATCGATTGAGATAAATGATGTGGAAGAAAATACCTTCGTAGGCCTCGACATTACCATTAACAACCTGGACAACATTTATGTTTGAGCTTTCACAATCGCTGACCTCGACCCATCTAATGATTCATTGCCTTTACTGCATCCCGAGCTTATCGAATGGGAACCCCAACACCCCATCAATCTCCCTGTTTTTGACAATGACTCTACTATTATTAACTACCTTTGCTGTGAGAAATCTGATACTTGTTCTAACAATACTTCTTTTAATGATGCTTTTAGGTAGGAGGGTACCAAGCCTTTCAGTTGCAAAAATATGGAAATAAAAAATGGATCTAATGGTGAAAACCAATCTATGGCAGTATTTGATCCTAAAATAGTAAAAACAAAGAACGCATCCAATGGTGAAAACCTCATTAAGGCACCAAAGGATGAAAGACTTGACATCCTCCCACAACATTACCATGAAAGATCATCAGTGTTGATAGAACCCACACAGTCTATTGATATTGGCACAGCAAAAAAAGCAAGAATACTCCACCTGGCAGCATCCCTGACAGATACAGAAAAACTAGATTTTATCAAATTCTTTGAAGAACGATGCATCAATTTTGCTTGGTCATACTCTGACATGCCAGGCTTAGACACAGATCTCATTATGCATCACCTATCCTTACCAGCTGGCACTAAACCAGTAAAACAGAAATTGAGAAAGATGCATCCACATGTTGCATTATTGGTAAAAAATGATTTAAAGAAACTACTAGATGCTGGATTTATCAGATCTATCGATTATGCTGAATGGATATCCAACATTGTACCTGTTTCAAAGCCAAATCACACCATCAGAATATGTACTGATTTCTGGGATTTAAATAGAGCATGTCCAAAGGATGATTTTCCTTTGCCAAACATAGACATGATTGTCGATTTAACAGCTGGCCATCAAATGCTATCACTCATGGATGGATTTTCAGGATACAATCAAATCAAGATAGCTCCTGAAGACCAAGAAAAGATAGCATTTACATGTCCATGGGGCACCTTTTGCTGGAACGTCATGCCTTTTGGGTTAAAGAATGCAGGAGCTACATACCAGCGAGCTATGACAACAATCTTCCATGACGTGATGCACACCTTCATGGAGGACTATATGGATGACATCTTAGCCAAATCTTACACCAGAGAAGGACATCTAGAGATATTGGCCAAAATATTTGACAGGTTGGAAAAATTCAAAGTCAGATTGAATCCTAAGAAATGTGCCTTTGGAGTAACATCAGCAAAACTCCTTGGATACATAGTTTCTATAAAAGGAATTGAAGTAGATCCAGCAAAAGTTAAAGCCATTATGGAAATGCCACCTCCTAAGAATATCAGCACATTGAGATCTCTACAAGGCCAACTACAGTCCATCAGAAGATTCATCTCTCAACTAGTAGATCGATGTCATCCATTCAACCATCTTTTGCATAAAAAATGTGTCTTTTAAATGGGATGAACAGTGTGAGAGTACTTTTAATCAAATCAAGCATTATTTGATGACACCACCAATCTTGGTGCCACTCGAAGACAGCTTTACTATTGCCATATATTGCAACAATGCATATATCTTTAGGAGCCTTGGCTGCACAAGAGGATAGAGAAGGAAGGAACAAAAGTAAATATACTATAATGCCAGTGACACCTCAATGGACATGAAGTAAACTACACCTTCATTGAAAAATCATGCTTAGCAGAGACTTAAACACAAAATTGTGACACTATATGCTCACTCACACTGCCAAGCTCGTTGTAAAAATTGATCCCCTCAAGTATTTACTGAGCAAAGCAGCTTTAACAAGAAGGTTGGCAAAGTGGGTCATGCTCCTCAGTGAGTTTGACATTCAATATGTTGAAAGGCAAGCTATCAAAGGACAAGTCATTATCACGACCAATTAGCAGAAGCTCCATTATCAGACTATCATCCTATGACCATGAAATTTCCTGATGCAGATATCCTCAATATTACAACACAACCATGGCAACTCTACTTCGATGGATCCTACACAAAACATGGATCAGGGGCAGGAATTTTATTTGTCACACCTCTTGGGCACACAATTCCATGATCTTACAGGCTTACCTTTCGTTGCACTAACAATGTGGCATAATATGAAGCTTTGATCCTTGGAATTAAAGTGGCTATTGACTAGAAAATCACAGAACTACAGGTATATGGAGACTCTCAGTTAATCATCTATCAAGTCAACAATGATTACCAAACCAAGGATGACACACTGATTTTATACAAAAGACTGGTAGATGATCTAAAGAAATACTTCATAGATATCAAATTTTGAGCAGATACCAAGATCAGAGAATAAAGTAGCAGATGCCATGGCCACAATAGCATCTCTTCTACAAATGCCTGAAACATAAGATCGTTATCGATTTATTGTGGAACAAGTGTCAAACCCTGCATACGCAAATCCCAAATCCCAAACCATAAGCCTTTTGGATAGTACTCCATCTTCCATTTATGGAGACATTTATACTTATCTAAAAGATAATATCTTACCCCCAGATCTTTCTCGCAATCAAAAGCGCAACTTCATATGCCAATATGCAAAACATACCATTATTGCTGACACCCTTTATCGTCGAGGCCTAGATGGTACTCTTTTACGTTGTTTAGAACATAACGAATCTGCTTCTGCTTTACATGAGGTCCATGAAGGAATTTGTGGTACACATTCAAGTGGATTATCTTTAGCCAAGAAACTCCTTCATTTAGGGTATTACTGGCCACACATGGAGCAAGAATCTTACCAGTTTGTTAAGAGATGCCAGAAATGTCAAATTCATGGCAACCTTATACATGCACCAGCACAAGAGCTCCATCCATTTGCAACTACATGGCCTTTCTGTCAGTGGAGATTGGACTTGGTAGGGAAAATAAACCCATCTTCATCTAATGGACACAAGTTCATTATCACAGCAACATAATATTTTACAAAATGGGTGGAGGCGGTTCCCTTAACCATAATCACTGGGAAGCAAATATCATCTTTCATACTAAATTATCTCATTTGTAGATATGGGATACCCTAGTCAATCATCACAGATAATGGCAGGCCTTTTAAGAACCAAGACGTCCAAGAGCTGTCTGAAAAGTTCCACATTCAACATCGCTTTTCAACCCCGTATTACCCTCAAGGTAATGGATAGGCTGAAGCTTCAAACAAAACAATCCTCAAGATTCTCAAGAAGACTGTAAATGAGGTAGGATGTGATTGGTACGTTCAGCTTAACCCTGCTCTTTGGGCTTACAGGACTAGCATCAGAACACTAACAGGAGCTACACCATATGCTCTTGTCTATGGATTAGAGGCAATATTACCTATTGAGGTAGAAATTCCATCCCTTCGAGTTTCACTAAAGGGACTCATTTCAGATGAAGATTATAGGATCTCTAGACTTCAAGAATTAGAGCTACTTGATGAACATCGACAACAAGTTGTCAATCATTTGACAGCCTATCAACAAAGGATGTCTAGGAACTATAATCAGAGGGTTAAGCCTAGAGTCTTCCAGATCGGAGACTTGGTCCTACGGGAAAACCCTAGAAATCAAGCAGACAGAGAAAAGAAGGGCAAGTTTGAAACTAACTGGATGGCCTTATGTCATCATATCAGTCTATGGATCAGGAGCATACCGGCTGTCTACACTAGAAGGAGACATGTTGGAGGAACCCATGAATAGCATTCATCTCAGGTGATTCTACACTTGAGGAAACCTAGTGCACGATCAATAAAGTTGTCTTGATGAAAACCTGGCAAACAGGCGTCATGATGACGGAAAAAAATAAATAAATAAATAAATACAAAAGAAAAAGAAAAAGGACACAATAAAAACAAGTGATGAAAACCTGGCAAACAGGCGCTACTTGTGATTTTTACCAACTCTTCCATCTATTAGGTACAGTTTTGTTACGACTATTTCCTTTCAAATCATTTCCATCTATCATTTGAGATAATCACTATCATCATCCATGTCATAGCAAGGATATCATGTTTTACCCTGGCTTGGGGGCAACATCCTAGTGTTATTTGGTACAATGGACTTTCAGCTTAAATGAAAAGGCAGTCAAACATGACAACACTAAGTGACGATACTTGAAAAAATCCAAAAACATCAAAAAATCCATCAAAATCCAAAAACATCAGAAAATTAGAAAATTCACGCAAAAACATTCAGAAAATCAAAAACGCAAAAATAGAGTCTACATCAGTCAGAAAATGGAGTATGTGTCAGTCGAACTACGTGGTCTCTGCGTGTATAACGTAGGAAAGACTAATCTTTGATCAGTCCCCGAGACCCCTAGGATAGGTCTTTAGGTTACATCATTTGGTCAAACGTCTGGGAATATCATGCAAACGTCAGCACACACATTTCAACACTGATGATCTAATCTGAATAATGATTTGAAAATACATTAAGTAGAATTTGAATTGTTGTGCTTTTTATTTTATCATTTGCTTATCATTTCTTTAGAGCTACTCGATGATGTATTGAACTAGAGAAGCAAGGAAGGAGAATGATACCTTTTCTTTGTTTGCTGTTTGAGAGTTAGTCATTATTATTTTGTGAATTGTCGCGGGAAGTGCTCTACCAAGTATCATGGATGACATTCCAATTCACTTAAGAAAATGATTAATTCTTGTCTGTTTACGCAAGAAATGCTTAGGTCATCATTGGTCTATCTTATACCATGATGCTTGTGTTCGCTTGCAATATCAAAAATCATGAAAGAAATACTCAGGTCATCATTGGTCTATCTCATATCATTGATGCTTGTATGCGCTTTCAACATTTTAAAGGCTCAGTGATGATACCAAGCAAAATAAAAAGATTGTTGAAATGACACTTAGGTTTGCATTAATAAAATAGGTTTTTGCATGGTAAACATAGATTACATTCATAATAATGCATTTGCAGAGTATTGGTTGCACAAGTTACAAGGGTTCATTTGCAAAGAATGTTATCTTTTCTTATTACAGATCGAGTATACTTGACACATACAATTTTCGAAATGGCATGCATATAAAATCATTTCTTCATCTCATCATAAATTTCACAATAAACATCTCATTTCATGACATCATATACACGTTATGTTACATCATGCATTTACGTCTCATCACATCATCATTATCATATAGTTGCAAAATCATCATTCATTGCATACATATAGAGGACATCATATATCATTACATTTACATCATTCATCATACATTACATTTCATCCTTACATCATTCATTTATACTTCATTGCATTTACCTCATTCATTATATATATCATTTCATTACATCTCATTTTTCATATACATCATTCATTCACGTTTCATTATATATATCATTTCATTACACCTCATTTATCTATTATACATTACATTTTCATCAAACATCATTACACTTTATTCATACATCATTACACTTTATTCATACATCGATACATTTTCATCATACATTGCATTTTATTCGTATATCATTCATTTACATTTAGATACATCATACATTGCATTTTATTCGTATATCATTCATTTACATTTAGATACATCATACATTGCCTTTCATTCGTATATCATACATTACATCACATTTTATCTATCATACATTTGCATCTCATTAAGAAAAGAAATACATCATCAATATCATATCACATCATTATTTATGCATCCATACAAACTAGTAAAATAAATCATCATAAAAACATAGAAATTAAAATGCATCCATCACACAATCATGTAGAACACATCATATGATCAATGCATCCATCACATAAATCATGTAAAACATATCATGGATCAATCGAACCGCTGTACATATATATCTCATCAAGTGTCAAGTATACAATGAAGTCGGAAAAGGATGAAAATAACATCATGTCAAAAATGGCTGTATATATCTCTCAAAAAGGTATACAAAAGATCTCAAGTGGTGCTCCCACCAGAAGGAGCAGGCCTCGCGTCAGTATCAGTACCACCACCAGATGTCCCAGGATCTCTTGGATCTCTCGGAAGAGGCTGTGTCACACCTCTGCTCACTGTCCTCGAGCGAGTCCTCTCTGAGCGGGACTGGGCATAACTGACTCTCTGCTCTGGGGGGCAAAGCTCATGGTAACGACTCCTATAAAACTCAATCTCGGCACCTGCTCGCATGGCCTCTCACATGTAATCTGCCACAAAGGTCCCATCTGCCACTCTCTGCAATCTCTCTGCAGTAGCCTGTGCTGTCTCTGCTGCCCGTCTGATAGTGTCTCGCTCTGCAGTCAAGGCTGTGATCTGTGCCTGGGCAGTGGTCAACTGTGCTCGTACACCTGCTAGCTAAGCCTGGACGGTCGCTGCTGCCTATAGAGCCCCATCTCTCTCACCAATCAGAGAGGTAATCTGTGTCTGTGCAGTAGCCAGCTGTGCCTGCATCTGAGCCTGTGTCTGTGCTAGTAATCCCTGCACCTGTGCTAGTTGTCCCTGTAAGGTCTGAACCTGCACCTGTAAACCTGCAACCTCTGATCGATCTGTCGACGAGGAAGCAACAGCCTGCCTCTTACGAGGCGCACTAGAAGATGGCTCTGAAGTACCCGCTATGCTCGGTCTCCCCCCATCTCTGCCATCATCATCACTGCTACCATCACTACTATCCCCACTACTCTCATCACTATCAGTCTCCGAGCTGCTCTCCACATCCACATCTACATCCTCCTCTCTCCCCCGTTGCTGACCAACCTGACCACCCACTGCTGCTGGTGCTGGTACTGGCTCATCCGGAATAGTAATACATGGAGGAGGGTGCAGAGCCAGAAACTATCCATACTCAGGAGTAACAGGTGCCTCGACAATATCCCGTCACATATCCCATGCTGATGGCTGTAAAGCACGATAACCCTCAACAAATGCCCCATAAGGAAAACTGGGACCCCAATCACCGACATCTATCTGACGTCATCCATAATGGGCTACTCCCTGTGGCATACACTACATAATACCATACTTCCTGTAAACGGGATGAAAAATGAATCGCTCCAAAATCCTAGGGCTCTTCCCGATCAAGTACATCAAATCAGCCAAGAACCCCAACTCAATATCATCATCATCCCAGTCATCACAGTCTAAATACAGACGCCAGGTCACCGTCTCCACATCATCGATAATCCGCCTCCAATAATCTAGCTTACCCATCATATGCTGGGTAGGCCTACCTCTGTAACGAAACACATAGGGTCTCATCGCTGGTCTCGCTAACACCGGCACGGGACGTGTAAGGGCAATATGCTCTGATGCCCATACCTGGAGAAGGGTAGCTCTCGCCGATAAACTGTTGCCGCCGAGGTACATGATCCAATGCAAATCATGATAGAGCTGAGCAAGCATGCACATGCCCCAAGCGTATCTCATCCTGTGCACTACCATGCCCTCTAAAACTCGACCCCATCCGAGAGATAGACCCTTTGACCTCTTATCAAGACAAAGGAATCCACCAATAAAGCCGGCCAAAACTGAAGGAAGTGGGGCATATGACTCATAAATATCTATCCATGGAACCCACTCTCCCGCAACATGGGGATCCTGAAAGGCTCTCCGCATAGCCTCTACCCCACCAACCTCCTCTGAATCATGCACTACAATCTCTCCAACAAAAGGAATGCGAAGAATACGCCATACATCCTCTGGCGTCACAGTCATCTCGCCTAGTAGGTAAGTGGAAGGTGTTGTGGTCACTATGCCACCGCTCCGCTAAGGCTGTCAACAGACCCCTATTAAGTCTAATATGGGGCATATCCAGTAATGTCGCTAAACCGCAAGCGGTAATATGCTGTCTCTCATCAGGTGAAAGTCGCGGTATCATATCAAAAGGCCAAGGGAACTGCTCTCGCACCTGGATAACATCTAAATGCTCCTGTTATCATACAAACAGAACATTTTAATCAAAATATCAAACATCAGGAGATCATCAAATTTTCAAAAATTGTGCTTTACCTATCAAACGATCAATTTATCAAGAAGAAACCTTCATCTATCAATCAAGTTCATTCCTTCAGACATTCTAAATTATTCCTCGCCTATCATGAGGGTAATTATTATCAAATCAATGCATCTCGCTCATCATGAGATCGCTTACCATTTATGGAGTCAACAACAAATCGACGAAATAAAAAAAAATCAAAGTGCACAATTTTTCATCAATCTATACCTCCAAGCGCTACATAATCAACCTAAAGCGCTAAAAAGTCTGGCGCGCTACAAAATTTCATTGGTGCGCTACAAAATGGACCCAACGCGCTAAAACTTCTGGCGCGCTACAAAATTTCATTGGCGCGCTACAAAAATGACCTGACGCGCTAAAAATTTTGA
>VDFB02101216.1:0-11347 GCA_007258455.2 Sequoia sempervirens | reverse complement strand
TGGGAAAAGGAGAAAGCATCAATGATTAGTGAAACTTCAACTCTGCAGATCAATCTGGACACCAAGTCTAGAATGTCCAAGGATTCCCACTCCCAGTTGCAGAGGTGCAATCAAGTTTTAGCACATGAAGAGAGTTGAAGGAAAGTATTGGAAATCCAAATGAAAGAATCTCGGCATGGGTTTGAGAAGGTGACTGCTGAATTTGATGAAGCTAGGTTAGTTATTGAAAGTATGACTAAAAAACATGGTAGCCAAGTGGGAAAAATGAAAGATTCTCTAGATTACAAGGAAAGACAGATTCAAGAAATGGAAGTAAAGTAGGCACTCATGAAGCAAGAGAATTAGGAGCTAGGAAACATGCTCGAGGAGTTCTAGGCATCAAAGTCTTGTAGTGAAGATGTCCATAGTTCTTTTGAGAGCTTGAAGATGAAGTTTGCAACTATGGAAGATGCTTACAATGATTGTCGTGAAAACATTGAATATAAAAGAGTATCAATGGGAAAAAGGAAAGAGATGATATGGTGAAAACATTGAACGATTGTAAAACAAAGCTCCAATTGAAGGTTGTAAAAGGTACATGAGCTAGAAATCCAGCTAGAAGGAGCCTGTGAATCTGTAGAGAGGTTAACATGTCAGAAAGATGAACTATCACAATAGTTACTAATATCAGAATCACAATACCAGGAAACACAATCCAAAATGAGTGCCAAAAATTTCAATTTGGAGTCATCATATAAGAAGAAGAATGAAGAACTTGCTTGCTTGAATGAACAGTTGAAGGAAAAATAAAAAGCATTTGAGCAAATCCAACAAGAGCTAACCCAACATCAAATAGCAATTAAGTCAATGTCAGCCAAATGCGAGTCACTAGAAGCTCTTGAAAAATAGTGTTCTACCATGCAAGAAGACCTCAAAGGTAAACAAGAACAAGTTCAAAGTCTATTGAAATCATAGTCTATTTGTATTATTGATGAAACAACGACAACCTACCACTATGGGACTGACCTCCTCCATTATTATTCGCATTCTCTTATTGTTGTAGAAACCCTACGGATAAAAGAATAGATTAATGGAGACCTTTAAAAGACAAAAACAACAAATAAATATTTTCAGCCCTCCTTCTAGCACCATTATGTAGAACCTTAAATCTGCATTAGCTCAAAAACAAAAGCCTTTAGCATTGTTAGTAAACCAAAGAAAACAAAAGATTCCCTATAAGATTCATCTGATCACAAGAATAATGCAAAAGAAGCAAGCAAAACATAGAAAAACATCATTCTAACAATCAAACCAGCATCTTATAGTGGATTGGTGCTTCTATGGAAAGAAGCCCTTTCCCAAACCTTGCTTAAGCTCCATGCTGAAAATGATATGAAGAATGATATGAAATGCTAAGATGATAAATGAGAAAAATTAGCTCTCAAATGAAGAGAGTAACCTTGCATGAGATTGTAGATGAAATTGTGGAGGCTTAAAACCAATGGAGTTGATCCCATTTAAATATTCTCGCTGGAAAAGAATGCTTATGAGAGAGCAATGTGGGACTAAAAGCCAATGAAAAGAGGCCACTTTGTCAACTTCTGGTGATAGGTTGAGGTATGAGCAAGTTTTGGCCAATGTGCCCAAGAGAGTGAGATTTCAAATTCAAATTTGAGAGTTAATGTTGAGTTTGACTTGCAAGGGACATGTAAGAGACATTAATTGCTTTGTTGGATGTACATGTCCACTTGATTTTGAATTCAAACTTTAGGGAATATTCCTCAAAGATGCCATGTTGATGGAAAATGTTGATTTTAATAAATCAATAAATTGATTTATTGGTTCAAGTGGGAAATGCTAGAGGATGTGACATGCATTAGATTAGATTTAATCAGGATTAGATTAGCTTAGATAATGATAAGATGATTTTGACCTTTTTGACTTAAATATTTGATTTATTTAAATCAAAAAAGGATGGAATATGCATTTGGATTTCAATTTAATAAAGTCTTGATTTATTTAATCAAAGAGGGAATGATAGGCTTGGCGGAATAAAAGTTAATTTATTCCAATTCTGTATGATAACCTTAGAGATTAAATGAACCCGATTTTCCTAATGAATGGTGGTTTTAATGAACATGATTAAATTTATGATGAATGAATGAACTTGGTGCATAATGCCACTCCCCACGCGTCTACAATGACTATACTTAACAATAAGTTCTCTTCGGGTGGTGGTAGTGTGGTTTTTTCAAATTCAGTCAAGGCAGGAAGTTGTGGTGTAATGGTTGGTGTTAATGGTGATCAATTTGCTCAGGGTGGGGTGATGTTAATTGGTTCTTTGGCTGATGGTAAGGGATGTGGGTTCCTATTTTTGGAGAATGTGTGCTTGAGTGAGAAAGTGGCCCCTAAGGTACCTTTTTTTCATACTTTTCTTCATCCGATTTTGAGCTAGAGATTCCTATTGTTGAAAAGACTAGGTGTGGTCATATTGGAGATGCTATGGACGTGGGTTTCAAATATTCTTGTTTTGTACCTATGCTTCCTAGTGGTGACAAGACAGGGTGTGGTATGTCCTTAATTTAAGGCTGCTCTCAAGTGGCCAAACCATTTTGGTGCTAAACCTAAAGGTTAAAGTTCTTCACCTCTTGTGGGTTTTCATTCTAATGCGTCTATCAGTGAGTTCTCTATCTCGGATTCTGATTGCATTGTTGAGAAAGGTGTTTCAAGTATGGAAATGCCATTTTTGGGAAAGTTTTTGGGTCCTGATCCATACATTGAATTGGTTTGTAATTTCTCCTCGAATCGAAGGCGTCCTAAGGGCTAGGTGTATGTTGTTGCTATGATGAAGAGGTTTTTCTTGTTCTCTTACAACTATGAGGATGACCTCATTATGGACCTTAGTGGTGAACCTTGGTTTATTGAAAGTCATCTTTTGTCCTGGAAAGATGGGAACTACCAAACCTGGTAAAACCATCAAATTTTCTTATGACCCATGTTTTCCTTACCATCCATACCTGAATACTGCATCACAATCTATTCCTCCTGCAAGAACAAATTCCACATATTAATTTCTTTTTAAAAATTCATAAAACTCTCATGAAAAAGAAACCATCAATAATAAATCATTATTCTAAGCAAATAATAAAAAACATGCTTTAAATGCATTCTCACATAATTATCCTTTTAGGTGGGTTATTAGACCTTTTGAATTTCTCAGAAAAACTTAGACATTTAACTTTAAAACTTAACATTGTTACCCAGTACTTGATACTTCTCAACTTCAGCTTTTATCAAAATAAAACTTTCCCAGATCCTGGATTCTATCAAAACCTTAACAATTCCCAAAACTTCACTTTTGGACTGTAACACTTTACCAAACCTTGCATTAACATATTAACACTTATGGCCTTTCGATACCTAGTACCGAGTACTCGATACACTTGAATCACGAATTATCCTATAAATTTCCTTTTAACTTTAACTTTCGTTGATCCATTTTGGCTAACCAACACCTACTATAAACATTAATTTTTCACTTGGGTTCCCAAGCCTTACAATCTTGGGGAGTGTTGTGAGACCGCACAACAACTTGCAACCAATAAAACAAAATTTAAAGGAAATCCAGTATCAAAACACCCACTATAAATTATAACTTATACATATTTTCTAACAAAAACTCCTTACGTTTACTTGAATTCTAGCATAAAGACTATAAAATTTCTCTAGAAAGTATCAGTTTGTTCTTTGATTAATTCTAGTTTCTAGAACTTGGTGAAAAAACTAGTTGATTGGCAGTGAACTACATAATTTAGTAATCCTCCAAATCCAACCTTGGATAGGGCCTTGCTGGCAGTCGAGTGTCCATAGCCCCAACAAGGTTATCTATATAATTCCACCAAACATAGCTCTATTGCTAGAGAGGTGTCCATAGCCCCAAAAGAGATATTTGAATAGCCTAAAGAGTTGAATTTTCTGTTTTGATATTCATTTTTTTCTTTTGATATTTCTTTGTAAGCTCATTTGCTTCAACTTGCAGTTGATGAAGCCCGCTATTAGGAACTGGGAATGGCAGCGGTAGTGAAGGTTATTTTTTTATTTTTCATTCAATGGAAATCCCTTCATTATTTCAACAATTCCCAAAAACTCATTTAATTATTCCCTATATGTGCATCTTTTCAACTAAAATTTATTGTCCTTATGCCAAATTCTAGCTAACTATAATTCACTATCTATCGAAAAAATATGCATAAGTTAAAATTTAGTAGCAAGTAATCCAGTCACCAAATTAGTTCTGAATTTAGAAATATGGTTACAACCCTTCCATTCTAATTTTTATGGAAAGCACTAGAATAAAATTGGCTAGAAATTTTTATTTGATGGCACTGCAATAACAATAATGCATCAAAGTTGTCATGATTATACTTAATTCGACCATAATACTCTATATTTAATTTTCATGCCTTAACACATAGGTATTTCTTCCTTTAATTTCCTAGACATCGACATGCACCATCTCACCAACTTTAATTCCTTCTCTAATCACCAAATTAGTTATGAATTTAGAAATATTGGTTACCACCCTTCCATTCTAATTTTTATGGCAAGCACTAAAATAAAATTGGCTAGAAATTCTGATTTGATGGCACTGCAATAAAATTAATGCATCAGAGTTGTCATGATTATACTTAAGTTTGACCATAATACTCTGTATTTAATTTGCATGCCTTAACACACATGTATTTCTTCCTTCAATTTCCTAGACACTGACATGTGCCAACTCACCAGCTTAATTTTCCCAATCACCAAATTAGTTCTAAATTTAGAAATATCGGTTACCACCCTTCCATTCTAATTTTTATGGCAAGCACTAAAATAAAATTGGCTAGAAATTCTGATTTGATGGCACTGCAATAACATTAATGCATTAGAGTTGTCATGATTATACTTAAGTTCGACCATAATACTCTATATTTAATTTGCATGCCTTAACATGCATGTATTTCTTCCTTTAATTTCCTAGACACCGACATGTGCCACCTCACTAGCTTAATTTTCCCAATCACCAAATTAGTTCTAAATTTAGAAATACCAGTTACCACCCTTCCATTCTATTTTTTATGGCAAGCACTAAAATAAAATTGGCTAGAAATTCTAATTTGATGGCACTGCAATAACATTAATGCATTAGAGTTGTCATGATTATACTTAAGTTCAACCATAATAATCTGTATTTAATTTGCATGCCTTAACACACACATATTTCTTCCTTTAATTTCCTAGACACCGACATGTGCCACCTCACCAGCTTAATTTTCCCTTCTGCAATGCACACATGGACACCTTCATGATTCATACAGCTCAATAAAATACACTAAAATGACCATCATTAAATTTTGAAATCTTCAATTTGCTTGATTCCTGATCTTCGTACTTGAAAACTTCAAAGCAATGACCACTAATTTTGTGAAAATTTATTTGATTTAACATTTAACTCTAGAGAAAATTATCATATTTCCACCTTGACTTTCATTTCCCAAGATTTCAATCTAGGCAACTATGTACCACATATTTCTCACGGTTTTCTATAAATTCTAAACTTCTCCTTCAAATTTCTTTCTTTTCTGCTTTGCTTGTGCTTTGTTGCTTCTAGGCTCATGGATACTCCCATCTTCTTGACTTGTGTTTGCCGCTAGAATGGCTTCCTAGGTCAAATTACTACCCATAGGATGAATAAGGTTTTTTTTTTTTTTTTTAATCTCAAGACTCCAACCACCAAATCCAATTTGTGCCTAGTCCTCAGGGAAACTTATGTGGATTCCAAAGCGTATTATAGGCTAAATTTATACTTTGCTTTATAGTTTGTAGCCTTGCTCTTAGACCTTCAACTATCTATTGCTGAAGTTCATAAAGCTGCAAATATGATAGTTCATCCTAATTTTTTGGGGAATTTGGACTATATCCTTTCTGTTGCACACTCAACCATTGGAATTCCCTTTTCTAACAATATTCTACTATTTTTGGAATGAGGATAATTAGTTCCCATCCAACCTTTCCTAATTGATCTTCATGCCCCTAACCTTGATACTCATAGGGCCAATGCTTACCTAGGATATAGTACCCTTATGGACGAAGAATCCCAAATTGATTGATTAGCCACCCTACTTCTCTAAGCTCAACTCCCTTTTTTCCCTTTTTATAGTGATAAATTTTGTATTTCCATGTATATACAAAGTATAATGAAAAAAAATGTTTTTTGTACATTAAACATGTATTTACTATGCATGGCTTTATCTTTTTAAATTTATAGTGTACAATGCTTTAGGATTATTTTAATTTAGTCTCATGTGTGTTTTAAATTAAGAAAAATTCATAATGCCAAGAACAAACTAGAAAGAAAAAATAGACCCTACAAAAATAAACTAACCTAACTAACTAAGAATTTACCCTAAGCAAGTGACTAACTCTAACTAAGAAATTTTCCTTAATTTATACTATTATCTTCATGGTGTTATTATAATTAGTGGATCCATTTGATTTAACAGTTAATTTTCTAATATTTTTGATTTTACTAAGTTTAGGCATTCCCTCAAGATCTAAAATTATTTTTAGGTCAAAAATTATTTTCTTTTAGCAGTCAGAGATATTTTTGTTAACGAAATCACATTATAGGTAGCCAAACTTACCCTCATTATAAAAACTTCACAATTAAGTTCACCATGATTAGTTGTATCATGAATTCTACACTCGGTGAACCTACCAAAGGTGAAAAGAATCAAAGGATAAAGACTCCAATTAAGGATTTTCTAGAGCTTATAAACATCCATTTTACTTTCTATTACTAGCTTGGGGTATGTGTAGGATCATCATGGAAAAAAAAGGCCCTTAAGTGGCAAAAAATTTAGAAAAATTAGAGTTCGCAACTCTGATTTTAAAAATTTGAATAAGTTATATATATTATTTCAAAAATATAAGAATTGAATCAAAATTGAATTTAGTTTCTAAAACTACTAGGCTTTATTTAATAAAAAATCTAGTTTGGTGAAAATTTGAAATTTCAACTATGCGTGATACTTAAATTTCACAGTGGAAAATCATGCAGGTGTCTATTTGACCAATTCTAACTATAAAACGAGTAATAATTTTATAAGGATTTATATATATAAGTAGCGACCTAAGGTCCCGATGTAGATGTATATTTTGTAATTTTTCCAAGTAAATAATTAATTATGAATTTTTATTACAAATTTTAAAAATATAAAACTCTCAGATGTCCGACACCTTAATATCAAAACTTCATGAAATTCCATTTTTTTAAAAATCCTATAGTATGTATATTTAATGTGACACATGTTTCAGACATTCAAAAAATGTGATACCCATTTGAAAGCTAGATGTTTTTCAATCAACCTATCAATTAGGACTTTAGTCATAATTCAAAGAAATGAATAATACACTCTATTAAATCTAAAGTAAAGTATAATTTATATTGGTGGAAAGTCGAGAATATCCTTTAAAGACCCTTTTTGTTTCATCAATTTTGGGTAAAAAAGAAGTCATAAGCCACATACCTTACACATACCCATCATATCGCCAATTTTTGGCTCATCATGATCCTGCACATACCCCTCTCTTCGACTTTTGTCTAACAAGCAACTTTCAAACTTGGAATTGAGAGAAAAATACTGATTCTAGATAAAACTGGGAGATAGCCCTCCTTCTAGTGCCAGTTCCTATTAACGATGATATTAGTTGCACACCAACAATGCAGATAAATCCTCACATACACGCTGTGAGAACCCATCTTTAATTGAAATATTGCATCAGGACAACCTAAATCTTAGGCTAACTCAGCTTAATCATAAGGCTTGTTTATGTCAGGTCTTGAGCATACTAGGTTTACATCAGGGTTCATTGTGATAATGTTGTTAATCATGAGAGTTAAACAATTTTTTTTTAATTTTTCAAAGGAATCATAGGTATTGATAGAAGATAATCTTGATCCGATCTTTTAGCAATTTCATGAAATTGATAGATTTGCAATAACATTTCATGAACTTCAAATAAATTTCTTTCACTTAAGTAAATTTAGCTTTAAGAATTCAACAATACCATGGAATCAAAATATTTGCAATAAAAAAAATCCATGCATTCATCTCTTTTTTTGGAACATATTTTGAAATTTAAGCATCCATTCTAAAATGAAGGATCAAAAGTACTGAAAAAGTAAAGTTTCTCCCAGGTATTATCCACGCATGCCTCAAGAATTAACCAAACCAAAGAAAACCATTCCATACATCACTAGATTGCTTCATAGCTAGGCACAAAATGATGCAAGATTTTAAAGAGAGGGGGGATCATTTTCCACCAAATAGTGTTAGTATGTACCCTTAAATGACACAAAACATAGTCTTGTCTGATAGTAACAAAAAATTAGATACGTAAGATTTTATATCAGGAGATAGCTTTTAAATTGGCTATGATGTTGATTAGCTTCTAATGAAAAATACATGTTTTAAATTTGGAATGGATCATAAAACAGGAAAAAGGACAAAACTTAAAGAAGTTTTGGTTCTTTGACATCCACAAATTTTGAACTTAACATGAAATGAAACATCTCTCAGCCTTTTATAAGAATAAGACACTTTGGAAAATTCAATCAACACATGAGAGATAATTCAAGGGATGAATCATGATAAGGCACGTGGAATATGAGAGTTGGCAGGAGAATTGTTGGATAAGTCAATAGATGTCAATCTTCTTCAACACTTTAAAATATTTTGGGATCTCCATGTTTAAAAATGATCAAGATGTTGACTTGGGTTGAACAGATCTACCAAAAAAAATGTAGAAACTTCCCATACATTCAGAATGATCAAGTGGACATTTGTTCCTACATTTAGGTTCAGACTCAGGCTTAACACACTTGAAAGTAAATCCCATTGGGGTTGAGCACACTCCATTGCATGCATAATACCAAGATTCCCAGTTTCCCAATATCCGATGCTTCTTTGCAATGGACTTTTTTCTCGAATTAGCTTTCAGAGTGCACTATCGAACATGGTAACATCATCAGATTTTCTTGCGACCCAAGTTTTCCTAACCGTCCATACCCAAATACTGCATCACAATCTGTTTCTCTTGCAAGTAGAAATTCCACATATTAATCCCTTTTTAAACATTCATAAAAATCTCATGAAAACAAAACCATTATTAATAAATCATCATTCTAAAGAAATCATAAATATCATGCTTTAAATGCATTCTTGCATAATTATCATTTTAGGTGGGTTATCGAACATTTTGAAGTTCTTGAGAAAACTTAGACATTTAAATTTAAAACTTAACATTGTTTTTGATTAGGGGTAAATAGGTTTTGATGGGGCCTTGAAACCTATTACAAATAGGTTTTGAAGGCACCTAAAACCCTATTCGATCAAAGCATGCCGCTAAAGGATAAATCTTAGACCATTAGCAACCCAACAACAACAACTATAAACAAAGAAAAAATAACACAACACAAGCTACACAAAGGTTTTAAAGAGGCCTTGAACCCTTTACAACAAGATTTTGACTAGGACCTTCAACCCAAGAAAAGAGAGGAACTTAAAATGCTATAAGGAAATGAGAACCAGCTGAATCAACTAGGTAATCACTAACCTGTACGACCCAGACTATAGCATAACATCCGCTCAATGAAATCAACACTAAGCCAAAATAGAGAGGTAGCAACAACTCCCTTCCAAAACCACCAAACTAGCCCTACTCCCTACCTCAATAAAGGAGCAATAAGGCTAGAAAGAGTACAAAGACCACCTTTCAAACTAGGAAACCAACTCAATCCCCACCTCAATAGGTGAGAGCTCCCCTCTACTGGAGATGATGTCACGAGCAACTATTCCACTGTTGCTTGAAAAACTCTAGCACCCTCAACCTCCACCTCCATAGGAGAACCATCCACCTCAAAAGGATCAACTGTTGAGGAAACAAGAAACCTTCACCTCCCAACTCAACCTCAATAGGAGATGAATCCACCTCCATAGGATCTGAGGAGAAAGCCAACACAACAGTAGAACCAACAGCCATACCATCCTTTGGAAAAACCTGCAATAGGAATAAAAGGTGGAGCACAAAAAAGAAAAGAGAAGTGAAAAACACCTAATACATGAAGGAAACAATAACAACCTCCACATCAAACTCACATAACTGGGACCAAGCAAAAAAAAAAAAGCATGTCCTAGCCAACAACAAACAAGCACCAATATGGAAAATAAAGTCCAACACCACCAAGTTAAGAAAAAAATAGGACTTCTTCAAAAATAAAACTTAATATTTTTACCCAGTACTTGGTACTTGAAAAGTTTAGCTTTTACTAGAATAAAACTTTCCCAGATCTCAAATTCTACTAGAACCTTCACTTCCATACTGGAACACTTTTCTAAACCTTGCATTAACATATGAACACTTCTGGCCTTTCGATACCTGATACCGAGTACCTAGTACACTTGAATCATGAATTGCTCAAAATTTTTTATTTTAACTTTAACTTCCGGTGATAGATTTGGCTAACTAGCACCTACCATAAGCATTAATTTTTCACTTGGGTCCCTAAGACTTACAGTCTTGGGGTGTGTTGTGAGACCACACAACAATTTCATTCTATTTTCTTGTTTTGTTTGCAAGAAAGCTAGGCATTGGGGAAAAAAAACTATCCATCAAAGGTTCAAAAGCCCCCATTGAAGGAATTGAGGGAGAAAAAGTGGGTTGTGGCACCTATGTTTGCTACCAAGGTCTCAGTGGTTAATGTGGAGTCTCTTCAAGATCTTTTTGATATCAAGGAGGAAGCATTGCTAGATATTTCTCTTGAGAATCATAGTTTGGACTTAGAAACTTCAAGGATGAGCTTGGGTGATGTTGTTGCTTCTCCTAGGTCATCTAATAAAGTTCAAAATGAGATCTCTAATGAGGTGGGTCTTCCTAAAAATAAAGGAGCTAAGGAGGTGGAGAATAGCTCTATTGTTGTTGATTTGACCTGTTCTTTGTTAAGGAGTGTAAGGCTGCTTCCCCTTTAGTGGTCTTAGAGAATAGTGGTTTGAGGTCACCCCTATGGTTAATGTTACTACCTCTTTGGTGGAAGGATTTGAAGGATGATGTTTGAATATTAAATCTTCTTAGGTGGAATGTTGTGATCTAGTTGATCCTCCTTTTACAATGATGAAAGGTAAAAATATAAAAAAGAAATACTCCCCCCTCTAGGAGTTTCTACCAGAAATAGAAAAAGATCTAACTATGGTTCAAAGCATAGAGGAAAGGGTAGATCTCCTTCCCAGGTTACTTAGGATAAGGAAAGTAAAATGGATAAAGATGA
>VDFB02101215.1:0-20769 GCA_007258455.2 Sequoia sempervirens | reverse complement strand
ACTTCAATAGAATATCATTACAAAATCTCATGAATCTATACTTAGACAGGAGGGAAACACCCTTAGGGTTTGTGTTCCTTTAATGCACATGACCAACAACATAACAAAACTACTTCCAAGGTTAAACAACCCTAAGGACCATTCTTACAAACATAGCCCCTTCTAGGCCTTTGCAAACCAACGTACTAAGCATATTTCCCAATGGCACAAAAACTTAAAGATACTTTAAAAACATGGCATCCATCTTTAACAATCACATAATCACTTACCCAATAATCAAGACACATTGTTTAATACATACAATTAATCATAGTGTTATAACCATGAAGATATTCCCTTAAATAAGGCATTATCTCAACTTTCTTATGATTCATTTTAACGTAACCACTTAGTTCAATTAATAGATTATTTACTACAAATAATTATATTTAAAAATAACCATATCATTAATAAAAAAACCATCTCTATTGAACTATTTAATATGAAACCCTAATATTAAAGTTACAAATTTAAAATAATACTATAATAACAATATTCTAATTAATTTATTCGCATAGCAATTCTATTAATCAACTATTAAATAATTATAAAAATAATTAACATTCATTTACTAATTAGTTAATAGAGAGTAATCTAAATCATTTAACATTTAATCTAAATCATTTAAATTAAATAAAATATTTCTAATATTTTACCCTCACTTAGTGGTAACATACCCCTAATACACTATTTCACTAACATTTATTTTAAATAACACATTCGTTAATTCCATAGATTTTTACATTACATAAAATTTACTATCAATAATTAATCTACTTCTATTCACATAATTTAAATGAATCTACATTTAACCACAATCAGGAACTAACCCTAAATATCAATTTAAACATTATAATAAGGTGTTAGATTAATCTTGAATGCTAATCTTCCATTGGTTGGCTACAAGGAGAAACAAAGGCATTTGCAGCCATGGGGGAGCAGCCTAACAACAACCCCGTGTTTCAAACATATCTCAGAAACTACGATCTCAATTTTTGAGATTTTTAGATAGATATTAGAAGACAACAAGGCGACGAAACCCTTTAAATTTCTCACCAACGTAGTTTGTAGAAACAAAATTATGGATGACACAATCAGACTATTTAACTACTAGGGAATAGAAAGGAATATTTATTAATTTTTATTCTAGAATAAATAAATGTTTCATTCATAGACAGAATAAGAGAATCAAACATTTATTTTCAGAAAGTAGAGAGTGAGAAATCAATCAAATTGATCGTACACTCATAGAAGAAAATGTAAAAAAAAGATCAAAATCTAACCTAGATCCAACACTTGGTAGGAAATGGAAATTTGATGTCAAGCTCAAACTTTCACTCGCAATTCTAACTTCTTCAAATCCACAATCCCAAATTTCAAAAACACAATTCCCAACATAGTCAACAATAGAAGAAAATTTTCAAACAATTCTCTTTGTCCTCTTTCCAAAAATAGAATCAAATCCCCCACAAAACCAAAAAATGTTTATAGGAAGAAGAAAAATGTCAGTCGTACGGGAAATCCAAAATGATCCCAACCAACTATAGAATGAATTATAGTTAACTTTTAATTTATTAAATCGACCTTCTTGACACATACTCAATAATTAATTTTCAATCAGTAGTTAGGACAATTAAAAACATTTCATTTAAAAATCATAATTCGGGTAAATATGGAATATTTACTTCCTATAGCTTCGGCCAACCAATGTAATATAATAGATACCCAATTTCACACAAACAAGTAAAACCATTTACCAAATATTTACTTACACATTATAATCAATTATGTAACACCGACCTTATAACATTTTATTTATTTACCATATTATTATTAATTATTAATTATAACATTATATTATAAATTTATTTTATTATTAAGTATGATTATCTATTTATATATTTATTTATCAAAGGTATACCCTTTTAATTAACAATTTATTTTAATGCAAAAGTTAACCAAAGGCATTTTATCAGACAATTTAAACTAAATAAAACCAAATGCCAAATAATTACCTAACCACAATCTAGGGTCGAAATGCAAAACCTCAAGTAACACTAACTGACGATAGTGACAATACTGAAAAGATGCCAAACTGGATACTCATCCTCTTCGAAGATGATGGCTAGGGTAGGGGATAAAATGTTATCTTCGATCAACTAATCCATTGGGTTAAAGGAACAATCAGACCCACCAATTCAGGTGGAGAGGATTCCTGGTACCTGCAACTTGTAGCACACAAAATGGTTGTGCATATGCATATACATATAAACAAACACACTATGAATGGGAATCACAACGTTATAGGGTGCTCACAAGTGAGTGATGTGACACTATCCCTTTCACTCAATCACATTAGTAAGAAGAACACCTAGTAATTGAATCAACTCATATAACAATTAGCTACATAGTAATCAGGATAAGATCAATCACATGATAATCCCATAAAAATCATGATAAGATAATCACATAGTACTCATGATAGGGTTAGTCCTTATAAACAAATCAGATCTCCATAGTCACCTGAATAAAACCATATCAGAACACATAAATCATCAATTTCTCAATAATGATCATCCAATCATATACTAATCATAACATGTGCATAAAACCTCAAGTATTAGAAGTATCATCAATGGCATCATCATTAAATTGAATTTAACATCAAATAATGTATCATAATGTCTCATCATATAATAGATCAATTGTCAATCTATCAGGGAAATAGTATGAGAGGCACTACATTCTTCCAAGAAAAAATTGGAAGAAACACTAAATCTATAATAAATTTCTTAATTTAGCTCCAATTTAGATTTTAAATTTTAATGGTGGATGCCTCTATATACTATTCAAAAACCCTATAAAATGTTAGAAACAATTCATCCAAATTTGAAATATATGTTCTTCGTAATAAAAAAACTTAATTCTACAAGAAATCCCTTAATAATTCTCCATTTTCTTTAAATTTTAGATATAAGATGACATAATATATCTTTGAAAATCCCTCCAAAATCAAGAAAACAATTTGATAAATCTAGAAGATATGTACTTCAAAAAATAATTTTGTAGAAACACTAATTCTAGAATAAATCAGTCATTTTTTCTATAAATACTCTGAATTCTATAATGTAGATTAGATTCAATATGTTCTTCAAAATCCCTTTTAAAATTAGATCAAATTTGACAAAAAATCTAAGAGGTACATGCCTCACAAAATTACCTCCAAATTTGAAAAAAATCCTTGTCTTCGCAGTGCCAAGATCATGCTCTAATATTAATAGTAATGAAATAACTCACACTATAGAATAATATGATAAGAAATATGCCACTTCGAGGGGGTTCCTCCTAATCCACTTCAAGGGGGATACCTCCAATAGCCTTGAGTAACAACACAATTCTCAACATAATGATCATAACTAACCTATACCTCTTATACATACCATAATTATTTCTTGGATACAACCTAGCCCAACTTAGATACTTGAGTATAACTCCTAGGAAAACCTAAACACATATATATTATTATAATAATTAGGTAACTTATTTAAGATTTAAGGTAGTCACAAGCTGACTACTCATAACAAATATGTACTATAGATGTAGGGACATGAAATTACAAGCCTTAATGTTTTCTCCATAACCCACAAAAAATACATTTTCTAGCTGTAAAGTCAATCTCATTTTTTTTCATTAATAACATGAACATATAAATCATTGCCAAAAAATTTAAAATAGGAAACTAATATTTTTTTACCTATCCATCCCTCTTATGGCGTTTTATCAACTAGAGTAGAAGTAGGGGACCTATTAACTAGGTAACAAGCAATGTGAACTTCTTTAGTCTAGAAATATTGTTCAAGATTAGTATTGCTTAACATGTGTATATTTTTTTCTATCAAAGTCCTTTTTATCTTTTTATCCATATAATTCCTCGCCGTGTGAACCCCAAAGGGACAACTAAAACTAACAAATTACCACACAATTTTTTTTATTTTTTTTTAAAGTACAACATTACATAAGAAGAATATTAACAACCGACACAAGAATGCAATTATACAAATACACTAACAACTACATCCTCTAGGGTACACGTGACGACATCATGAAACCTAAACCCATTCCATAACGATAACAAATGAACTCCAAGATTACATTATAAACCATGATATAGCATACATTTACAATGATCACACATACATTATTATCCATCAATAAGAAACATCAACAAATGATAATTCAACATAGAAAATATTAACTTATTCCCACTAACCATAAACATACTATCATCATATGAATTCATTGGAGCATATTTCCATAGATACAACACATCAAATAACAACTACCACGAATCATTAACCACATAAGGATTATGAGGGTAAATTATTACATTACATCCATTCCAAGAGTACATTACATCATTTCAAGAGCACATTACATCATTTCAAGAGTACATATACACATTCGTGCTTCCCGACACATAGTGGGAAAGATACATCAAATACTAGAGTAATACAAAACTAAACATGATATAATTGAACTATGGTGAAGCTTTGGATCCTTTGCAACAGCACAAACTCCCTACTTTGTGAACACTGACTGGGAACCCAATGGGGTGTAAAGCATGTTCCACCTGACCATGTGGACCTGAAGGCCCACCCCCCGTGCTAGGAGATGAGAAGAAAGACCCACAACCAAGAACAGTCAAGAAGAAGGCAATAAGACTCAACAACACAAAAGTAACAAGAAACATGACTAACAAGAATATCAAAAGGCTACTTCCAGAGGCTCACAAGGAAAAAGAGTAACAAGGGATACTATAGGAAGAGTTTCATCGCATGGCCCTAACATGGGTTATCCTGGCTGCCTCTCACTACGCGCTGGCCCCATAGGGTGACACATGCAGGACCACTAACCTTTCGTAAGGACAAGGTAGTGATCTTTCCAACCATGGCCTTCTTAGCCCATCCTTAGTCTACGAAAGCACTAACGGCATGGGTGAGGCATCTTACTTATCTTATTTAGTGTGAACTTACCCAAACCCATTAGTTAATTATATTAGGTTATCACTTATTACACCAACTCTTCCATGGGTTATCCAGGCTGCCCCTTTGTGCACCAACCCCCATGAAGATGCACTCTCCTTGGTAGCATCAAAAGCAAACCTCATGACATCAAGGGGCGTACCAAATCACACAAAGTAGAAAAATCATGAGAACCAAGTATGTATGTGAGGCATAATCCTTCTTGCCCAAAAGCCATATCACAAGGAAAAGCCATGATACAAGGTAACACCCACAATATCTTAAAATTAGAAATAAGGTCAACCGATTCACAAAGATTCAATCATGGAATTTCCAACATAAAACAAGTTTTCCCCATTGCCTCTAGAAGCTTAGAAAAACAAACTTCCCAAAAACTCCCAACTAAGAGTAACACAAACACTTACGGGTTCCCAACATACCCACAAATCATTACTACAAGGAAGTCACCACATAAAGTCTCCTTATTCAAAATTAACCCAAGAGAATGACTCACCTCATGGAACCACAAAATGACTATACAAAATCTATAATTATGGAACAACAAGTGAAGAATAAAAGTGGCAATATCATAACGAGATCTTCAAACTAGGTTAAGCTAACATAAACAATTCAATCCAAAACCAACCTCAATTACCAATAGTAAATTAGGCGATAGGGTATCCAAGGGAGCCCTCAATATTCTCCTTACAAAATACCCAATGACTAATTACCCAATATACTTACAATTCAAATGTAATATAACCCTATCAAGAATACATATAATGAGGGAATGTATAAAGTTAAACATATATATATCAAATCCTAATTCACTTTAACACACTAGACATGGCATATGACTTGTATGCAAATTATCACCTTATTCACATAAATAAAATTGATATGTACATGACTAAATGAAATACATATTATTCAACGATAATTTTGAATTAGACCCACTTATATACTTTTTGAATAAAATAAGTGCATGCGACTAAATGACGTAAATTCCACCACTACTAATGGAAGAAAACACAAGCTACCCTTTTTTTTTTCACACCTGATGGTACTAACAATAAATTTATTCTAAACAAGGATATTTATAAGTGCCAAATTCCATAAGTCATATTGAAACACATATACACATGGGAACACAATAGTATAAATATATTACTCAACTCTAATGCACACAAGCATGTGATTCAAACCATACAAGCTCAATTCACACATGTCCTTAATCATGGCATAAGTTTTATATAACGAAGATACATCTTTACAATTCAATAGAATCCATACCTATGCCTAATTCCCATTAGTGTACTAACCACACCGTACTAGTTTATCATATAGGGGTGATCCCACAATAGCGGTTTACAATTTTTGGCCAAACTGGGCACTGAAATAATTTTTTTTAACTAAATCTTCACTTTCGGGCACCTATAGTAGCTAAACCAAGAGGAATTTGAAGATGATGCAAACTATAGTTTCATGTCATTTTCTCTATAGATTCTAAATATATTTTTTTCAAAATTTTTGGAATCAGATTGCACTTCTTTTCCCATCTCCCTTGAAAACTAGTTTTTTTTTCAGAAAACAACATTTTAAAAAAGTGACGCTCACCATATAATGCATAACATTTTTTTTCATGAAGGATAAATTCTAATTCCTTGGAATTTATATTTGTAACTTTGATATATAGTGCTTCCACTTGTTTAGATAGAATTTTATTGAATATTTTTTCTTTAATCAAGTTTTGAAGTCAAACCAATTACAATTCAGACATA
Organism: Sequoia sempervirens; assembly: GCA_007258455.2. Taxonomy (NCBI): domain Eukaryota; kingdom Viridiplantae; phylum Streptophyta; class Pinopsida; order Cupressales; family Cupressaceae; genus Sequoia; species Sequoia sempervirens. The sequence goes on along the minus strand of VDFB02101215.1, from coordinate 13,928 downwards.
GCGTGGCCGTATAACGTGTAATTTTTTTGTATGTATCAAAATTCAATTTTATTTTTTTTGTTGGATCAAGGACTTCAATATATGGTGCACTCATATTTTTACAAAAAATGATACTCTTCTATTTTTCCACATGTGTAGTACATAGAGCTTGATTTTTGGTGAAAAACCTACATTCACAAGAAATAAAAAATAAATATAATAATCAAATTTAATTTAATTAAAATCATACTTTTTTGGAAGCTTATAATAAGGACTACATAATTGCAAAAAATAAATTTTAAATGAATTCATTTGATCCCCCAAAAGGTAAATCAAAAGTGGTTTTTTATCAACATTTTGATAGGTGTAAATGAGACTCTATTATAGGCATGGTTTAAAACTAGAGAGGTTCTATCCAAGGGGGATTGGTCTAAGGTGGTTTGATAAAACCCTCTTCAATTGGAATCTTTTAAATGGAAAATTCCAAGGCTTAAATCATTATATTTTCTAAAAATATGTGATTTCAGCAAAAATCAAGATCTCCCAGAAAGTGTAAACCACTTTTATTGCAACACCCATAGCCATGGAGACTATTGTGCACACTAGCCCAATTTCCATTCTATATGAGTTAATCACATGTATATTACAATGATATTAATGATACCAATGCTAAAACATAAAAGCACCCTAACAACACTACACAAGTTCTTTCACACTTGATCTAATACCAATGTACATAAGTTTTATGCACATATATACATAATGGGGACTCAATACAACCTTAATGTGAGCTGTCCTCCTAACAATCAATATAAGTTAATCACATATAAACCAATGATGTAAATATCATTTTGTCCTTATGCATGCAAACATATAAGGAACTCCATTCAAGTTTTAATTCACACATATGATGAAATCATAACATTAAATTATGTAGAAGAAATAATTTTCTTACAATTCGATTGCACACAGCTTACAGCTATCCCATTATAGATATTTATGGACTTGCAGTACTACTATAACATTGTAAACAAAATTGTATGGTTTTGGATGTATTGGCATCTAGACACGAGGTAATATGGAAAACTAGTTATGAAGGAAATGGATGAAAGTATTCCTTTATTTCATATATTCTAGATGAAATATATAAAGGCTCAAAGTAAATAGATTTAATGACCTTTTTTCTTCTTGGGGTATTGTATAAATCTATGGGTCGTAAATATTCATATCTTATTAACCAAAAACTACATAAAATAACTCTTAAAAATATATTAATAGAATTATAAATCTTATGTACATATCTACCAATCATTGAAAACCACTTTTAAGTAAAAGAGCCAAAGAGGAAAACTTATCTTTTCCCTAAGTAAATAAAATAAATAAAATAAAATATTCGAGACTTATAATTCACAATTGATATGATTGATTGAAGGCCATAAGATGGTACATTTTATTATTATTTTATTTTTATTTATTTATTTATTTATTTTTGGAGGAGACAGATCGCATCCACAACATAGGCGATCTATGCAAAGTTGAAGAAATTGGCTTGGAAAAAGAAGGCAACAAGGTATTCTACATTTAGGGATTCTACTTAATATTGTGGAAGAGAAGAAAGAAAGAAAAATATTAATAAATCATTTATCTACCACGTAAGAAAAGTAAAATAATTATAATAAGAAATCATTTATCTACCACCAAAGAAAAGTAAAATAATTATAATAACAAATCATTTATCTGCCACCAATGAAAAGTTAGCAATCACATTTTGGTTTGTTAAATGTGACCCCTAGTACAACTGTTAGATTTACTAAGAACCTTCGAGTATTCTCTGGTTGCCACACTGCATCTAAATTCATCTCTAATATTATTGCAGGAGAAATTGTTTTGAGAGATGTGAACCATTCCATCATTTTAAACAGGTACAATGTTCTTGTGGTCAACATTGGTGATGCTAGATGAAGTAGTCTAAATCAAATATCCAAAAATAGTGAAGGGGAATCCATCAAAGCACAAGAGCGGGTGGTTTTTGTCATATTTTATGGTTACGAGTACCCTGCCAGACATACACAAAAGTGTGGAAGCATGGACGAGGTGTGAAAACTATTTGATAGTTCAACTCAAGGAAATGTGGTCATAGGGGTTGCATCGACTGTAAGATAAGCGTGCAAAACAAATTTATTGAAAAGGCTTTAGAAGCTTTCAAGCCAAAGCATTTGGAAGGTGTAAAACTAAATTCCACGCCCCTTCCCAGCATCAATGTAGCTACATAGGGTAAAGGATGCTATAATGTTAAAACCTAAATGTTTTCATTATTGGAATCTTGATATTAATTTCATTTTAATAAAAATACTCTAATACTATTGTGGAGACCTTAATTTCAGACTGTAGCACACCAAATTGAAGAAGTAAAAGGTCCATACCAGGGAGGAAGAGTTTGGAGGGCGGCTGCATTTTCTCATTGATTTCCCAACCTAGCTAGCATCCTCCCTTGCTTTGACATATATGCAAATATGTGGTGCATAAACAAGGCTTGTGAATTGTTTGACAACATGTCTCCCAGAAAATGTGATCTCCTAGAATGCCCAGATTGCCATGTATCCCCCCCAACTGGATTTGATGAAAAAGGATTTTGAAAAACCCCTCAACCAGATGAAATGGGAAGGTGTAAAGTTAATTTCCCAGGGTAGAAGACATGTACAAAAAGAAGAGGCATATGCAAAAATTGAGGATGCAAAGACTAGCACGTGGCTGAATGATAGAATGCTTCAAGGAAATGTGGTGAAAAATGCAGGATATTCCTCCCTAGCTGTCATGTTGTGTTCCTTTGTTTTACTTGCATGGCTTATCAACACAAGAATTCATCTACTGATCTTGTTGAATTCGACATATATATCATATGTTTGGGTATGTGCAGGATCATCATGGAAAAAATAGGCCCTTAAGTGGCAAAAAAATTAGAAAAATCAGAGTTAGGCAACTTGACATAAAAATTTGAATAAGTTATCTATATTATTTTAAAAATATGTAAGAATAGAATTTGTAGCAAATTGAATTTAGTTTACAAACTGCTAGATTTTTTTTTTTAAATCTATTTGGTGAAAATTTGAAATTTCAATCGCAGTAGTACTTAAATTTTAGGGAAAAATAAGTAGGTGTCTATCTAACCACCTAACCACAATAATTTAATGATAATATTCTTTTATAATATTTTTAGATATAAGTAGAGGACTCATTTCGATATGATGCATATTTTTTGTAATTTTTAAAAGTAAATAATTAATTATGAATTTTTATTACAAATTTTAAAAATATAAAAAGTCATATGTCCGACCACCTTTAACTTTGTCAAAACTTCATGAAATTCAATTTTTCTTTTTTTAATCCTATATTATGCGAAACATAGAATGTGACGCATGTTTTGGATTCAAAAAATGTGATACCATTTGAAAGCTATAGATGTTTTTCAATCAGTCTATCAAACAGGACTTTAGTCATAATTTGAATAGAAAATGAATAATAATTACTTATTAAATTCAAAGTAAAGCATAATTTATATTGGTGGAAATTTGGGAATCTCCTTTAAAAACCCTTTTCGATTCATCAATTTTGGGTTAAAAAAAAGTTATTAGCCACATACCCATCATATTGCCACTTTTTGGCCCATCATGATCCTGCACATACCCGTTTACTTATATATGTTGTCAATAGTTTTAGTGTTAAGGGTAAAAAAAATATAAACATTTTATATCATCTATCTTCGATTGGAATAGTCTAAATGTTAAAAGGAATAAGTTTCATCATATGTTTGTATGCACAAATATGGATATAAAATTATAGATTCATGCATTTAAGCCCCTGCTCACAATAATGTGTGTATTTTTTTACTCAATATTGAATCTTTTGGAGCATAATTTTATATACAAAGGTACCTTGGCATAATAATATAGCAATTTGAGAACTATTATCATTGCTAATATCTTTCAAGGTAATGTGTGACTATGATTTCACATCAAAATATGGTTTCAAGTTTATCTATTTAGAAAATAGGAAGGATTAATTCTATGACTTGAATTTAGGCTTAATACTTAGTCAATCATGATCTATTGCATAAAATTTTCACTGAGAAGAGAAAATGATGAATTATTAAATCCTGAAAATGTTATATAATGAGTTGTTTGCTGGGGTGGCTATAATTTTATAATTACTTGGAATACATATTAGAAAGGATGACACACCAAAAATATGACTTATTTTCTGGAGTTGTCTTACATACAACTTGGTGTCATTTTTATTTAAATAGTTAGTCTCTTTAATTAGTCATTTCTAGCTTATCTTGAAGACTTTACAAGGTTGAAGCTAACCTAGGAGTTGCTACATATGAATGATATGATAATTGTTGATATCATGAGATGTCTCTTGGATAATGAATGGGTGGTCATATTAGTAGTATTGTGTGAAATTTTTGTGCCTAATGAATCAATATTGGTACCATGTTTAAAATTCCCAAGGATCCTTAATGAACTAAATATACTAGAGCTTATGTGGCCCTTTATAAAAAACTCATTTATAACCTTCTCTAATTCCTATTTATGCCTTCTTTAGTAAGGAATGATTAGAAATGATTAAGGCATGCTTAGATGCTAAAACTAAAACCTTTTACCTCCTATTTAGATGTCAAATTTATTTTTAATCACATTGTAACTGATTTTAAATTTCAAGTTACCTTGTAATTTAATTCAAATTGATTACTCAATGCTAACCCTAATATTTACTTTATCGCATAATTCTGAAATCAAATTAAGTAATAGAATTCACGAAGTCGGTAAGACATCTCAAATAAACAACTCACTCACACGAAACGAAGGGTCAAAAGCAGAGGGGTACTACAATCCACTTCATTTTCTACATATTATATGGATTATTTTTCTATCTAAAAATTATTGCATTCCCATAATACTTATCAAAATATGTAGAGAAAAATTCACCATGACTATCTTTTCTTAAATTTATTAATTTCTTATCTATTTATTTCTCAATAAGAAATTTAATCTCTTTGAATATATAAAATATAGTAGAATTTGTTGGTTCCTAAATTTTTAGTTTTCAAATTGATCTGGAATCCTATTCCACTTATCCATTTTAGCCTTGTTATTCCCATTATATATAACTTATCCAATATGTTTCATAATGGGTCTCCCCTAGTCAAATTTTGCATATATATTGTTCTACCTCACATCCCATATGCATATCATTTTGTTGGTGGTTGCAATCCATTTTGTCTATTCTTTTCTCTTTTCCCTTACTTTTGTCAAATTCTAGGCCATCCACTTAGTAGAGTATTTCCATGGTACCCTTAAACTTTGATCTTTGAATTTTTTCACTATCTCATTAGGGTTATGGGTTAATATGTGTCCTTAGTTGGGTACCTTGTAAGAGGTATTCTTGAACTTTGATCCCTAATGCCTCACACTATATTACCTTATTAGGACCACAATTTTAGACTTAATTTAATTTTCTTAGCTTAAATGAATCTTAATTCCTTGGTACCTAAATTTTAATAAATTCTTTCATATGACCTTTTCGAGTCAAATATATGGGGATAATTTTATGTGTTTATTTTAAGCATGAAACATTCATTACTCTCAATTCAAAAATCCTTGAAAATGGTATGAGTCATAAGATATCCCCAACCATTGATCCTTAAAAAATAAAACTCCCTAGTTTTGCACTGTTCACACTCACCTACCTCCTTGCATGAACCATAATTCTATTAATGACTTCATAAGGATTTGAAACTACTTAGTCATATTTTTCTATCAAAAAATGCTAATCTCAAGTGCACAAATTCACATGTAATTCCAATTATGGAAAAGGATGAGGAACACCATGTTTCCATTAATGTGATAGTTACACTTTTGATATGGATGGTTTCCACACAGGATGTAGGCTAGTACTTAAATACATTTCATGGGATCTTATCCTGCATTACTTGTAGCATCAATTGACAGTGAGTTCCTCCTTGATTCTCAAAGTGATAGGGAAGCCAATAAAGTGACATTATGCTAGTTGGTTTTCCAAAGGAAGGTTCATCATTTTTCATTTTCATGTGACAAAAATCCGAGGGAAATTTTAAGCTTTCAAAACCAGAGGTTATAAATTTGGTCACCATTAGAGAAATAAATATTTTATAAATCTAACCAAGGTTAATATTGTAAATGATTATTATAGTTGAGTCTCTCCATTATTTTATTTATGTATTTTTTTAGGAAGATATAGCATAAGATTTGCTCTTACTAGCTCAATAATATGAATTTAATTGAATATTATATGAATGAGATAACATTATAATTTTTTAAAATCTTTGTAATTTCCTTTTTTCATTGTATATGAATTTATGTAGGCTGGAATCAATTACTAAGTATATTTAGTTACTTTATATCATTAGTTTTGGTGTATATATGCATAGCTTGTGCTCCTTTTATATTTTTTTTTCTCCTAATGGTGTTCTTGGACTCTATAACCAAATAAAAAAGGAATAAATCCTAGAATTAATGATGCACCATCCACTAAAACTAAACACATATTACACCAATAGAGTAGAAGTAGGAAGTATATTTGTATGCAATTCATGATTTAGTGATATAACTTTGAAAAATATCCTTAGTGATCCATAATAGGTATCATCCTAGAGATTATTTTTTCCATACACACATCTTCATATTATTTGGTCATGTGGCTATAAAATTAATATTGGTTATGATAATAGGTTGGGCCTTGACCTAGTGACACCATTTTGGGTTAGGTGTAAATTGGGTACTATTATATGGCTTATCTATTTGTAGATCATCATTTGTGTTTAATTCTATTTATAATAGCCCCAGTGAAGTGCAATATTCTATTTGAGCCCAAAGTTGAAGAATGTATAACTTTTCTTGATAAAGTGCTCTAGTGTTTCCCTAATTGATCATAATTTTAACGCTTGTTTCTTTGAGTTTGACATAATTAAAATTTTGAGAATTACAAAGCATTAATGATTTGGGATCTATAATTTTGGAAACCAACAAATTGGATCCATTATTAGGGAGGAAACTATTTATTCAAATATTCTATAAAACTTAGTGATTTAGTACTTTCAACTTGAAATAATATTTTGACATAGCTAGGAAGAAAATTTTGGTTTTGTACCTTATAGTTTCATCAATTTTATTTTTTTTATCTTCCTAAGTGAAGGGTGGTGACTCTATTTCAATAAACCTAAAAATATCTAATTATATCATTAAATTTGAGATGGAGAGAAGAAGACAAACCACATACTAGCAATCATAATATGAAGTTTATACTTGAGGACAACATCCATCATGGGAAGCTCTAATTAATTGTATGTCATTTAGATATGCCTCTTAAATTTTAGAAGTAAGAACTATAGTTAGGAATATTTTACTCATCGATGAAAGGGATGAATAATTGTTTATTTTTGAAAATTTAGATTGTAGTTCCATGATGAGAGAACATAAAAAAAACTATAGGTCTAATTATGTAACTAGAAAAATGGTATGACTATTGGTGGTAGGGATATAAATTATGATGTATATTTTTCTTTCTATTATCCCATTTCTCCTATAATATAATATAGTTATGATGAGGAACTAGATTAATTGCTAAATCAACTTAGAAATGGAGCATGAAAATTAATAGAAATAGTTTAAATTCAAGAGGCTTAATTTGAAATAAATCATATGCTTCTTAGTAAGATGAGTGATGATCAATACTATAGTTCACATTATTTTTCATGACTTATTTTGATGTAGAAAAAAATTAAATATATGTTTCAATATCCTCTTCCTCCCAAGATACCATGATATAGAGTAAGTTGAACATGATGAGATATTATATGATCTTGAAAAAGAGTGACAAATTCTTGTAGATATCAAATCACAAGAGGCTTAATTTTCTACCATAAAAATACAAATTCTCTCTCAATGAGATATTTTGTTTATGAGTAACATTTTATTATTATTATACAGACGAGGATGATTAATATGATGCATAAAAATATGAATCCAATGTAGGACAAGATGATTCCAACAATTATGGTGTATGCAATTTAGAGTTTGAAGATGATAATAGTGTTGATGTAGAATTGTATTCATTTCCCACTCATAGCATGCAACATCCAAGAGAACTCTAAAAATTGAAAAATAATTCCAAGCCACCATGTGAATACATGATAGCCCATAGAAATGAAACAATAGTATAGGATATAAATGAATATTAGTTGAGAGATGAGAAAGTACCTACACAAAATGATACTCTACTAGAACAAATGGAAATTCCATGGATAACAATAATAAATAATAATTGGAAAAGGATAATATTAGGAATAATAAATTTATAGAGAAGGTGGTAAAGAGAATAAATATTCTAGTGTAGCAGTAGAAAGTGAAGAAGAAATAGGTTCCAATAGCTCACAAAAATGAAGAGATGGAAAATTTAAATGATCATATGGACAAAGAGGATAATATGTGCATACGTGAGTATTTGAATGAATTAGTTCATGAAATTGATAATATGGAATGTTTGCATGCATAATACATAATTTTTGAACAAGAAAGTAGGTTTTCACTTGATGTATTTCCTTCCTTTGTCCTTATTAATAATAATAAAGTTGCCAATATTTTTTTATATGAGGATGATATGAATGTAACTACACTAACTGATGAAGATGTTGAGATGAATGTTAGTGTATTGATGATTGTAATGATGTTGATCATGTAGACACATATGATAGCTTATTCCTTTGGTGCAATACTTTTTGTTTTCCTCATGTAGACTATGATTCAATTAGGTCACTATAAAATCTTGTTAAGAGGAATAATATGTGTTTCAAACATTTGATTTATGTAATACATAACATAATAAATATCCAAATGAACATGAAACAAAAAAAGAATAATTATGTTATTTAGTTGAGTTTTCTCATAATATTTTTTTTGTTCTAATGGTGTAAATTACATCTTGAATCATTTTTTATGATTCATATATTGAATTGTGCATCAATAGGTGGTGCAGGGGCACCTAGACAATTTTGTCAAAATGATGTAAATAGGTGTCTAAGTTTGGTTTTTATGTTTTTTTCACACTTTGGATGTAATAAGGTCTAATTGAGACCATTTTTGATGTTTTAAGGTCATATAGGGTGGTTGTGTTAAGTTTTGTCTAGTGAAAATGTTGCAAAAAGTTGCTTTGCAACTTTGCAAATTTTGCCATGTAAGGAAGTTGAATGGTCACATTTTTGAAAATTGGTTGGAGACCATTGGTTTTCAGTTGGAACATTCTTAAAAAGGCCTCACAAACTTTGAGGCAACTTTTGGAAGTGATTTTGGAGGAAAGACAATAAAGCAAGCTCTATTTTCTATTAAATTTCAATGTTATTTTGTGTTTCTCAGTTCTGTATGACTTCATACTGTTGATTCTTGATATGAAATTCATGTGAAATGTTAAGGGAGTGAATCTACTATGATTTGGTTTTTCTTTTTCTAAATTTCATCAAGATTTAAGGTAGTTAGGATTTTTTTTTGCAAACCGCCCAAAAAGCCTAGGTTCAAGGGTTTGAAGACAGAAACTATGATTTGCAGTCCATTCCACCATTGAAACTTGGTGAAACTTAGTGGAATGGAGGGATTGAATGTGTTTTATGTGATTTTGAAGTTGTTTGAGCAAGTGATGGAATTTTGGGGCAGATTTGAGCTTTCCCTAGCCTAACATCTTCATGTGTTAGGCTTAGGAATGTTAGGTAGGATTGAGATTTTGTGTGACAATAATTTTGTGATGAGTTATGGTGAAAGAAACAGCATATTGGTACCCTATATGATTTTTTAAAGCCTCTGGAGTGGAGATTTGAGAGTTGGTGATTGAATTTGGTATACTTGCTTTGGAAAAGTGGCATAATTTAGCCTTCAAGCAGTGTAACATACCTAAATTGAAGGATTTGTTACAAAAGAAGCCTAGTCCCAATTTGGATATCTTGAAAAGTGGCCTAATGGGTTTCTGACATGGTCACTGGTTTTTGGGTTAATGGCCTTCTCCAAAAGATATGCAAAGAAAGCTAGGTTTGGAGACCTACACACAAAATTATGAAGTTGTGTGAGAAACCACCATGGTTAGGGTTTGAAACCTTGAAGAAGTGTCTAAATTGAGTTGTGTGAACATAATCCACCTTGCTCTACATCAAGTGGTATCAGAGCATAGGTTGTGATTGAGAAGTGGAAAAGTGGTTGAAAGCTTGAATAAGCAAGATGCTTCCAAAGAGCAATCCAACAACCAGAGAAGTCAAAGAATTAAAGGAGCAATATGCTAAGGAAGTGAGACTTTATACGAAGTCTCATAAAACTAACCTTGCCATAATTGTAGCCTTGGAGAGAAATCAAAGAAGAGGAATGGTCAATGGTGACCAAAGTGATAAAGAGGATGAAGGTGAGAGTGAGAACCCTCAAGGAGAAGTCTAGGATGAAGAGGAAATGGACCCTAAAGAGATGAGAATGGTTAGGATGTTGAAGGATATCAAGGGGGATACTCCAAAGGTGAATGTGGAAGTGCCTATGTATGGTGGAAAGGTGGATAGTGAAGAAGTGTTGGGTTGGATAGATGCTATTGAAAATTTCTTTGAATTTGAGGAAATAGAAGACAATAAGAAGTTGAAATTTGCAAAACCAAGTTGAAGGGCCCTGCCATAACATGGTGGAATTATGTTCAAGAGGAAAGAGTAAAGAAAGGAAATTCTAAGATAAGTTCATGGGAAAAAATGGTAGCTAAGGTGAAAGGAAATTTTCTACCTGCAGATTATGCAATTCAAACCTTTAGGAAGCTACAAAAATTAAAACAAAAGGAGTTAGATGTGATGGAATATACTAAGGAGTTCAATAAATTAAGTGTTATAGCAAGGCATAGTAAAGATGAAGTAGAAAAGGTTGCAAGGTATCTAAATGGGCTTAGACTCAACATTCAAGATGAAATTGGTCTCACAACACCTAGGATAGTTGAAGAGTGTTTTCAGTTGGCTGTCAAGGAAGAGGAAATGATAAAAAGAAGACAAGATAAGAAAGGAAGAGGTAGAGGAAATAATTTGAGAGGTAGAGGCAAATTTGGTGGAATAAGGAAGTCACAAAAGCAACAAGGAGAATCAACCAGCCATCAAGAGAAAAGTGGTGAATTAAGTGGCAAAGGTAATTTTAGAGTTAGGAGGCCTAGTGGTAAAGGTAGATTTGGTGGACAAGGGAAAGGGTCAAATACCTTCTCAAGTAGATTTTACCAGTGCAACCAATTTGGTCATCCAGCATGGAAGTGCTCGGATAAGAAAGCTTCAAGTTCACATGGAGGTGAGCGAAGAACCCAAATTGTGCATGAGGAAGACAATGAAAGTGTTAATTCACCATCTCAACATGTTGCTCCTGAGATAGGTGAGTCTTTGATGATGAGAAGGACACTCATTAAGGTGCCAATAGTCAAAGAGCCTCCACAAAGGAAATCATTGTTTAGAACCACCTGCAAATCACATGGAAAGGTATGCAAAGTAGTTGTTGATTTAGGTTCTACTGATAATCTAGTTTCCTTAGAAATGGTAGAGAAATTTAACATGAAGAGAATCCAACACCCCACACCATACAAAGTATCTTGGCTAAATAAGGGTCAACAAGTCTTTGTCAATGAAAAAACATGGGTAGAGTTTAATATTGGGGGTTATAAAGATAAAATAATTTGTGACATCATCCCTATGGATGTTTGTCACTTGCTTCTAGGAAGACCCTGGTAGTATGATAGAAAAGCTAAGAATGATGGTCATAAAAACATTTATGTGATAGAAAAAGATGGAACTTCATTCACATTGACACCCCTACAAGATGAGGAGTTTGATAAACAAGTTGGGTCTAGTGTTATGGTAGTTGGGGAGAAATAATTTTTGAAAACATTGAAGGATGTAGGGGGATAGGGATTTTCTTTAGTGATCAAACCTAAATCTATTTTAGTAGCAAATAAGGTTGAGGGTTTACCTAGTGAGGTTCAAGCTTTGTTAGACAAATACAAGGATATTGCAATTGATGAGTTACCTAGCTCATTGCCTCCCATGAGAGATGTAAGCCATCACATAGACCTGATCCCTGGTGAAAATTTATCAAATAAGGCTGCATACAAGATGACTCCCAAACAAAATGAGGATATAAGAAGGCAGGTTCAAGAATTGTTAGACAAAGGCCTAATAAGGGGAAGTTTGAGCTCTTGTGTTGTCCCTACTATTTTAGCACCCAAAAAGGATGGGGAGTGGAGAATGTGTACTAACTCAAGGGAAATCAACAAAATCACCATTAGATATAGGTTTCCAATACTTAGAATGGAAGATCTAATGGTATTCTTGGGAGGTGCATGCTATTTTTCAAAGATTGACTTAAAAATTGGTTATCATTAGATTAGGATAAGAGAAGGTGATTAATGGAAAACTACATTTAAAAACAATGAAGGTCTATATGAGTGGATGGTAATGCCCTTTGGACTATCAAATGCTCCAAGAACATTTATGAGACTAATGAATGAAGTTATCAAGAATTTTAGTCATATTTACTCACCAATTATTGAAACTATTAAAGGAGATAAAAGGAAAAGGTTTCAATGGATTGATGAGGCAAAAAGAAGCTTCCAATACCTAAAAAATAGAGTGGCTTAACAACCTATGCTTTCTTTACCTGATTTCAACCAAGTTTTCACTATAGAGTGTGATGCAAGTGGTTTTGCAATTGGTGTAGTCTTAAGCCAAGAAGGTAGGCCGGTGGCTTTCTTTAGTGAAAAGATTAATGGAGAAAAAAGAAGGTATTCATCATATGATTTGGAGCTATATGCAATGGAAAAGTCCCTTAAGAACTTTAGAGACTACCTTTTGCCAAAGGAGTTCATTGTTTTCACTGACAACGATGCCTTGCAATTTCTAAATAGTCAAGAAAAGTTGAGTCACAGAAAGGTGAAGTGGGTAGAGTATTTGTAGAGTTATACCTTCACCATCAAACACAAAAAAGGACAATCCAAAAAGGTAGTGGATGATCTAAGCCGAAGGTCAATGTTGGTGCATGAAATCCAACTTCAAAGTGTAGGAATAGAAGCCTTGAAGGATATGCATGCAAAAGATGAAGACTTCAAAGAGGTATATTCTATTTGTGATTAGTTTAAAATTTCTTTTCATGATGAATATTCTGATTTTCTATTGCAAGATGGATTGTTGTTTAAAGGTGCTCAATTATGTATACCAAGGTGCTCCATGAGAGCTAATTTGAGAAAGGAGAAACATTGTGGCAGTTTAGGAGGACATTTTGGGGTTTATAATACATTGGAATAGGTAAGGAAATTCTATTTTTGGCCAAAGATGCAAGTAGATGTTAAAAATTTTGTGGAAAATTGTGTAATCTTCCAAAGAGCCAAGGGTTCTACTTCTAATGCTTGTCTTTATCAGCCCTTACCAATACCTAATAGACCATGGGAGAGTCTAAGTATGGATTTTGTAATAGGTTTTCCAAAAATAAGAGGGGTTATTATAGTGTGTTTTTTGTGGTTGATAGATTTAGCAAAATGGTTCACTTTATTCCATGCAAGTGCAAAAATGATGCTTCTCATATTGCAATGTTATTCTTCAAAGAAATAGTTAAAATTCATGGTCTTCCATTAACAATAGTTTCAGATAGGGATTCAAAGTTTATTGGTCACTTTTGGAGGACGCTTTGGAGAAAGCTTGGAACTAATTTGACCTTTAGTACTCCCTATCATCTACAAACAAATGAGAAAACTAAATTTTTCAATAGATCACTTGGAAATATTTTGAGATGCCTCACAAAAGAGCATGGAAAACAATGGGAATTGGTTCTTCCATAAGCTAAATATGCTTACAATGATTCCATCAATAGAAGCAT